>QDHC01003543.1:172822-183881 GCA_013186455.1 Papilio dardanus tibullus | reverse complement strand
ATACAAAGTTTTCCTCTTTATAATATTAGTATAGATATAGATTGGTAGTACACAAACTTCACTGATATTAAACGATAACGTGCAAAATATAATCTAAATGTAACTAAACATCTAGATCATTCCAGAAGGTGTAATTTCAACACGCTTACAACTAAGACGTAAGAATTTGCAATTTAGCACGCTGTCCGCAATAAAGAAACGCAAAGGTAATAAAAGACGTTAAAGTTAAATGAACAGATATAAACAATGAATAGAAAATTCTCACCTTTTACTATAAAAATCTTTAAAATACATACAAAATATTAACGTGCATCAACTATTTCTCACATAACCTATTCATATTGCTTGTTAGAATTACACATTTATGTCATAATTTCTACAAAAACATAATCATTGTGCAACTAGTGCTTTCTAATAAGTCTTTTGTTTCTAATGTTTTGAGACTGTCAATGGTCATAACATTTATATTATTACAAAACGAGGACTAAACTTGCGTTACTAAAATATGTTTTAATACAAGTATTCCTTAAATTTAAGGGTCACTGTAAAGGTTTCATTGGACCGAGTTCTCGGAAAAAACGGAGATTTTACTTCCGCGTAAGGCCGTTTTTGCGTGAAATTTGTCTAATGAAGCCCTACAGTTACAATTATGTTTATACTCACTGCTTGTAGCCCATAACTTCTTAATAATAGCGAGATCTACCATATGTAGTACTGCACATATGATGACGGCCGACAGCGCCGCCCGCGGTATGAAGTAGAAATACGGCGTCAGCAGCGCCAAGGTTAACAGCACAATTAAACCTGAAAAAATAAAACACTTCTTCATACTTGATTTAATGAGAAACATAGAATGAGTCTGCGTACAAAAATATAATGAAAAAAAGTAAAAAAACACGCTGTGCAATATATATCTTATTTTGATGACGTCATGTATCTTTAACTCATTGGATTTTCACAATTAAAGGTCGTATTATTCTATACATATCTTTTCTTTCTCTTTTCTTGAAAAGGTTTCATTTTTTATTTTATAAAATTCATCCTACAATATGACATGTAATGGCTGATGTCGGAGCAATGTTCGCGACGTAAACCAATAAATTATAACAAACGAAGACTGAATAAGTGGAAATAAAGAAGCCATAAATACCGGTGTAGAAGCCCGCTGCCGGAGTTCTAACACCCGACGCATCGCTTACAGCGCTTCTAGTGAAAGACCCGTTCACCGGGTACGATCTAAAGAAAGCGCTTATTATGTTGCAAACTCCTAAAGTGACGATTTCTTGAGTTGCGTCCAACGTTTTGCCTTTGGCTGAAAGAAAATATATCATAACTTTATTGTTATCTAAACTGTCGTCGAAACGAGGGACTACAATATTCTTTTTTAGGTCGCAAGAATTAGTATTGTTTGTATTCGTGTTTCAAGTAATTGGATAACTTGTTCCAGAATAGAGTATCATGAAAAATAAAAAAAAGTATTGTCAACTAAAACCATGATACCCTGGTACTAATTATAGTAAGTAACAAGATGATTAATTGATTTTTTTGTTATTATTTTAATTGAAATGTAAATATGTTAAATTAAAAATAGTTACATAATATTAAACAATACAATAGACGCCAAAAGTAAGTAAGATAAGAATATTTTAATTTCGTAGTATACTTTTTAGAGATAGGACAAGGAATACTATAGTCATTAGAATTTAATATTGTGCACAATTATTTGAATATAAAATGTTTATTACGTGCTTAAATAATAACGGTTGAGTGAACTCCCGACGGGCTTTGGGTATTGTATTTTCTAACTTTACTCCATTATTCCAAGATTTTAATATCTGCGGCATGAACATAACAACGCTCGTCATAGGAGCGTAATCAAAACAAACCCCGCAGCACAATTTACATGGAAATCGTAATTTCCCTCGAAGAATTCGCATGCTTTAGATATATTTGATTGTAAATTAGACCAACGTTTCCACAATACACAATTCACAACCGGCAACAGTCGTGGGAGTTACTTGAATTATTTTAATTGCTCCAACCCTTGGCCGCCCTTCGCTTGACCGATCACCGTCGGGAATAATATATCCCGAATTATTTACAAAAGCTAATAAGTGTGGTGAAAATTATAAAATGAGCTCAAAGTCTCGTAATATCAAAGATTCTTTAAAAAAAATAAGGCCAAGCTTGTAATATTTTTATTTAATTTATATTTCTAACGACCGTATGTTCAAACGCCACTCAAATTTAAGCGTCTCTTAAAATCTAAGTGGCGTCAAAATTAAACTAAAGTGCCATAGAATTTGGACTTTAAGCGTAGATTAGGTATAGGCAACGCATCTGCATTTGCAGATGTCTACGGGCAGCGGTCGCTTCGCTATTTCGGTGAAAGGTGGCCGCTTGCTCGTTTGCAACTTTGTAGTATATAAAAAGAAACTTGTAAGACGCTCTTAAATATTTGAGTGGCGTTTAAAAACAGGGCCGTAAGTTCATTAAAAATATCAATATCAATACCTATGATATCCTAATTTTGTAAATATATTTTTTTACATAACTTACAAAAGGCTTTTGCAATAGCAACATTGGATATGATACCAACAACAGGAACCACTATCAAACCGGAGCCGAGGTGTGCTAGCATCTGTCCCGCGGACGCGGTTGTATTACCGATGGTGCTGTGGAATGGCGGCAACTGAGGGGTAGGCAGACCTGGCGTTATTGAACCTAGAAAATGAACAAGAGTAAATAAATAAAATCATTTGAGAAATTCTAACCAAAACTCAGTCAAAAAATTAAAGCAAAAATATAACTTAAAAATTTACAGTCTAGATTAATTAAGTTGAGGAAAAACCACATTAGGTTAAGTTCGGTATTTGTATTCTGAATTACAGCGTTAATCTAAATGTTTTCATTATATTTGACTTTAAAATGCAATTATTTACTCACCAGTCAGCATCAAAGGATAATTTTTATCCTCATAAATAAGAAAAGCGATGACAGAAGCAATGACCACTACTACGGCATTCCTCGCAACGCCCACGAACCATAGACTCCTTTGTATAATCTTAGCGCTGCGACGTCCTTTGTCGTCTTCTGGCTCCTTTAAACGGATGTCCTTCATTGCCTGGAATTGGAAATTCCTGTAATTTAACCATGCATACAATAACAAAGAACAGAATGCAATAATGAAATGTTTATTTGTAATTCGTAAGATGTGAAGTTTGATTTACGAACTATTTAACATGAGAGACAATCAATGGAATCGAAAGAGTTCTTTGAAATCAGTAAAATATAAACATAGTTATTGTCGTTTAAAATGAATTAAATAAAAATTAATTTAAATGTTGACAACCCTATTAGTATAGGGTTGTCAAAAAGTTGTTTCCCAATTACTTAAGTAAAACTCTATTTATAACTTTTGCAATATGTACACTACGTTACGTGTCTTTCAAAGTTATCAGAATTTAGGTCACAATATATTTTTACATTTAATTATATTAAAAATAAACACAATTACGTAAGTTGTGTCTGTTTAACAACAATTGAAATTACAATTCCCGGAAGCGGTGAGCGCATGCAGGCGTCAAAGCCTTATTTACATTCTGAACGTTTATACTTAGCCTCGACTTTGTAATTGAGAAATAATGAAGGAGCAAGTGTTAACAGTTTCCTACAACAATTGTAATTGCTTTCCTATCTTCGCGATCGTTTAGAACAGTTTCTATTGAATACTCGCGACATCGTGTTATTTATAACCTACACATGCCGTACTTAAATATAAATTATTTCAATTTACTAAAAGAAATTGAGAGGAACGACACGACAAACGCACTTTAAAAGGTATAAAGTACTGCGATAAACAAGGACCAATAAGTCGCCGATTATACGACACTGGAGAACTCGGAACTAAATAAGATAGACCAGGGGTCTCATTGGACCAAATGACGAATCATAAGAAGTACCACGAACAAGAATGTTCTGTATTTTGGAATACATTTTATTACCAGTACCAAACGTAGAAAGTACAACAGTAATAAAGCTGATTCTCGTTTCGGAATAAATTTAATCATAGGTATTCAAGCTCAGAAAACTGGCGCTAAATAGCAAGAGTTAATACTTAGTTATATTTCTTTGTTCTGCAAGGACAATTCATATTTTTATTTCATAAGTAACAAGAAATATACGTTTGAATTTATAAAGGTCCTTTTAATATGTACATAACAGTGACAAATAAAACAAATGTGAACCTAGATAAATAAGCCCTAGATAAATATATCTGTCTCGCACAAATGCTTTTAAATCGGAATGTCAATACTAGGTACATTATTTTACTTGTACGTAACATCTGTTTTTAAGGATAATAACTGATGTTATTTCTGTTTTATTATATGCAAATAGAAGCTGAAGTAAATAGATATTTTCCGATCAATGGTCTTTATCACTATTCGGTCAACTTCGTACGTGATAACGGACTAAAAAATAGTACTCAGCTTAAATAGCTCGTATTGCTTTAAGGGTCACCCCTCAATTTGGAAAAGGCTGGTTAAGTAAGATAATCAGCTGAGAATCAAAATTTTGGAGTGAAAAGAACATTTCAGCTATCTTTATTATCAGGGGTTATACCTAAAGTACTTTTGCTACGAAACGATTCTATTGCGAACGTCAAAAATGTATGTAACTGATGGTGACGTTCGATTTGTCACACATGACTTGTCAGATGTCTTTGTCAGTTTCATACATTTTCGTCGATCCCATCGCCTATCGAAAGATACTTTGGGTAGCCCGCCAGTACATTTACCTTCATTCCCATCAGCACAGTACAGCAAGCGAGACCAAGTAGCGTGTCTTGCATGCGCGTGTCTCCGATGTGATGGAACACACCTTCCCATGTCCCTTTAAATGATTCGGCGTTGAACTTCAGCCCGAGGAGTCCTTTGATTTGTGAGGATGCTATCGTTATGGCCGCTGCTGATGTAAACCCAGATACTACCGGCAGTGATACGAAGTCAACAAGGAATCCTGCAAAGAGAACAATTTTGATAGTCGTGGTTGAGTCGAGTTTGGTTTAAGTTTAAGGTTCGATTTCAGTGTTCGAATTAGAATAACCAATGTTCGAATGCAAAATTATATTGCAAGGGCTTGAAGTTTAGCACTAAAGTCAAATGATCTCCAGAAAGCATTACAGAGTTCTTATAATGTTAATTTGGATGCTTGTTCGTGTTTAACCGACTTACAAAAGGAGGAGGTTCTCAATTCTACTGTATGTTTTTTGTTATTATGGAACGATAAAGCTATAGAAGATTTCTGGGGATGATTAGAGAAATGATTTGTTTAAAAACATACCGAGTTGCGCAATCCCAGCGACCAAAGTGACAATGCCACTTATAAAACACAAGAGTACAGCAAAGTCCGGATTAGTTCCGCTGGTATACGTGAACGTGAGTAGAGAGAGCAGAGCGGTGGGCCCGATGTTTATTTGAGGGCATGTACCCATTATTGCGTAGACAAAGCCCCCGGCGAACGACGCGTATAATCCATACTGGAATATAATGAAACATTCTACTCAATTTTATACATTGTTACAGCTTTAAAGGACACCTAACATAATTATAAAGACAATGATTGTATAAAAAATATTTTATTCATACAAATAGCGATTGCGATTGATGTCTTGATATAGTTTTTATGGTTTTAATAAACATAAAACGAATATAAGCATAGAAATAGTCGTAATATTTTTGTTTCATTTACTACAACTTGCTGCATAACCCGATATAACACAAATACTACATAGACCATTGTCTCAGCCAATTACATACAAAAATAGTACTTTGGAATTATCCTATTAGTTCTCACCTGAGGTTCGAATCCGGCGAGCGAGGCGTACGCTATCGACTGTGGTATTAATGTAAGAGCGATTGTAATCCCGGCTATTAGGTCGCCGATGCTCGTTCGCAGGTCGTAACTCCTCGACCACTGCACTATCGGGAACACACGACCCACTAGGCGTAGTGGATGCGATAGCTTGAACATCGTTACGCCTGTAAAACACGATGCGGAAGTTTGTTGTTGTTTGCGTGTTTTTGATGATAAACCATGTTGTGCATTTCGTTACTATTTTTACTTATTTACTATTTTTATTAACTATGGTGTGACCATTTTTTTTAAAATAGTTTATTAGTATAAGATGATCTATTTTTCTATACAATTATCAAGTGATTAAATATATTTTTTCTGAGATTCCTGATCTTGACATCATTACAGTTTTTAAGACAGTCTTATCTGCTTGAAAATGTTGAAAAGTAAGTATGGTGCGGGGTAAAACAGATGTAAGAACTATAGTCATAATAACGATATGACGGCATAATACTGCAGTTATTACATTGATAGCAAAGTTTCCTTATAAATCTGTAACTGTTATAATATAACTAAAGGTTTTTTATCTTCTCCAGCCTTGGATTTACAAGAAACTAAGTAAAAGGTTTTTCAGGTTTTTGCCGCACGGTTAGTCAGTCTTTCAAGGCTAATATTTAGAACAAAAACAAATCATTCCTTGAGTTAAAATAGTTTTATTCGAAGCCAAATAAATAAATAGTTTAAACACAATTTTGTAAGTGGCGTTTTGGTGGCCATTTATTCTATAAACGGCTTCGTTGAGAGGTTTACTAAGGGTAACAATACTAGATCTATAAGAAATTATTAAGTTTGGCCCATGGTTTTACTCGACGCGTTATTGGTCAACGACTAAAACACACACACTTCATTTTTCCTTTGTTTACCATGTTTACGACTTTGACTAATTAAGTCTGGAGAAAGTAATGTTACCGAATGATATGTATAAGAAGAGACTGAATTTAGTTATGACGACTGATAGACAAATATGGACTATCGTAAACGTCCGTCCACTTAAGGAAAATATGAAGGATATTTTATTTATAGTATAAAAGGTTGCATAGGAATATTAACAAAGTAGATATTATTGATACATGCTATCGAAGTATTGAATGTTATTCAAACATCGATTGCTACAACTACTCTCGATAACTGAATGTCTCGCTGATAGAGTTCAATGACTTATTATGTTACAATAAGAACAATTTTCTTTTGATAACGTAATCATTTACGAAAGTAATGCACTTACGAGTAAAGATTGCAGTGGAAACGAAACCTAATTGACAAACAAATAGATGTCAAAGGTACCTCAATAGCCCAGTTTAAATGACAGATTACTACTCATAGTCGTTAGAAACGAAATAACCATTTTTAGCACTGATAATTTAAATTTAAATTCTTTTATTTAAAACAGTACATATGTATCATGAACAGGTATACACGCCTTGGCTCCTAATAATGGTATACCTGTGTATAAGGAGCCAAAGCCTTGCCTCTCAGTAGTGCCAGTAATCATTGTTTAATTTAAGTAGAGCAAGGACGAGAAGATAATTAATGGGGTTGCCAAGAGTTCCCATTGCAATGATAAAGTTAACATATTTTTTTCATACATATTAAAAGGTGGCAAATGAGAAAACGGTGACCTGGGTTAGCCGAAATAGCGCAGTGACCGCCGCACGTAAATATCTACAATTGCGGATGCGTTGCCTACCCTTAATCAACGTAGGAGGAATACTTATTTATTTGTTATACGGCGTGTCTCTTATTTCTAGGACATTTGATGCTTTCTAGTCTTGTATTAATCTTACGATCAGTTTAGACCTTAGATGTTATACTTGAGTGCTGATTTTGCTTACTTTTCCTCATTCATCTAACAATAATTATGCGCAATTTAAGTTACAATTTAAATTCTCAAGCAACATTTTGAAAATAAGATTCTTAACTAATTATCTTCTTAAAAATAAACGTGACTTAAAGTGTAATCGGTATTATAGACCTAAAATGTATAAAGTGGACACCTCCTATAACATAACATAACTCCTTTGGGTAATGTACCTAGCTATAAATATGTTCGAAATGTTACATTTATTTCTGTGATGATATATTACTAAGTGATCACTTTATATTACGAATTGTGTACATTTTTCATTATTGACACATGTATGGCTGCCCATTGGGGAAAACCCAAGTCCTCATAAAGAAATATTAACATAATTCAATTATATACACGTTTATAAAGTAACATAGTTTAGTATCAATATTTTTATTTGAGGAAAAAAGTAGTATAGTTACTTGATGTCTATATTAATAACTGAAACGAGGTGATCAAGTCTTCAAGTACAAATTCTCGCCATACTGATAAAGATGAAACTTTTACTATAACAATTATAATATACATTTTTAACTAATATAAAAAATAAAATATTCTAAAAGTTATCACATTAAGCCAATAAGAATTTTGCGACCGTTATTTGTGTTAAACCAAAATGAATTAAAAAAAGATTCCTGGAAATTACTTATATGTAATGTAAAATTCAAAATTACAAGACTTACCTTTCTATATATTTTCCCGCCAAAAGATCAACTTATGAAAATAACCGCACGAATAAAAACAACATATTAACAGTCACAACAATAGATCGTTACAATTTACATCCGCGTCACGTGACCAAAGTCTGCGCCGGCGCAAAAATAGCGATTCCACCTGCGCATTGGGCAACGCCGTTACAACGACTGCCTGCTCAGTACCCACCGGCAACTCTTATTGCAACATTACGCCGCCCTAATCACATACAATGAGATTATCCTTTATCAGTATACAATGCGAAAAATAAATCCTTCCGTTTTTATAACCAAGATTATACACAATTTGGCACGACCTTCAAATCCGTCATGATATTTATATCCAAATTGATCATTACTTACTTACTCCACTGGCATAAATACCCAAAGTGGGTCTTGGCCTCCGACACAAGAAAGCGCCATAGTCGCATATCCTTAGCTGTCTCCTGCCAGTCGTATGTAGCTCAAGCAGATCCAGCTTCACGGCGTCTCTCCAACGTTATCTGGGGCGGCCGACGGGTCGGCGATCACCCGAGGCACCGAGGTACGCTAGTAAAAAAATCATTGATTGATCATTAATACGAGTATTTCTACATGACCACTGAAACTTCCAAGAGACTACATAAGTATATGCCTCTTTTCATAGTGTTGACAATAAATTAGTCTTGTTATCTCTATATGAATATAAATGATTTTTTCGTTTAATATAATCATGTTATAGACTTTCAGAGATTTTTTTTCCAGTAAAAAGTGCAAGAGAAGTGAAATTTTGTGTGAAAAAATAAATTCGTTGGCATTCGAACCTGTCTCTAAACTATAAACCTTACGGCCGTAATTTCAAACGCCACTTAAATATTTAAGAGTGTCCTACATTTCAAGTCCACGCTTAAACTCCAAATTCTATAGCGAACTCATTTAACTTTGACACCACTTAGATTTTAAGCGACGCTTAAAATTGAGTGCCGTTTGAACATTCGGCCGTTAGTTACTTACCCACTGAGCGTTCGTTAATAGAAAGATCGGTGTTAACTCACGGTTAAATTTACAAGGAAAAAACCTTGGTAACATCTTGTCTTATAGGAAGTAAAGTGGCTTAAATACATTTGTAAATGTTTTGGGATTTCTATAAATCTCCTTTAATTATAAAACAATAAAATAAACGACCTTACACTTGTTTTCCTTTTTATAATTGTATAGATTAGTCTTTTGAAAACATAGTTACTTGGATATTAATTAAAAATAACATTAACGTTTATAATTTAAATAAGTAGAATCATAATTATTATGAAAAGGTAAGATTAAACAACTGATAGGTTTATAACATCATAATATTGTAGCAGTCAATGTCACAAGCGATTTTAAGGTCAAATCTTTTTCCTCTTTTTGTCTAAAGACACCTTTCGGCGTTTTTTATTTTTTGTTAACAGTCTTATATCTTGTCAAATGAAACGATTTTCGGATATGAAATGCGATATTATTATGCTAATAAAATGGCATATTATGTCGTATATGGATTTTTGTAGATTTGTATCAAAAAGGTTAGTTGATTGACCTACTCGTACGGCAGGTCGAGCAATCTTCTTCCAAATGTAGATATGTAGTTTTCTTAATGACTGAAAATACGACGAATTAAGCAAAGGGATAATATTAGTAATTTAATTCTGAAGAGAACGTTCTTAAGTCAGTTCACAAAGTATTAATGACGCGTCACGATTGGGTAATTTTGGGAGTGAATAAAAAATAAACATCGTAGTAAACGTCTTGGTTTAGTTTTTATTGTCCTATTTTATTATATTCTAAAGCGGTTGTTTTTCTTAACCCACTTCCTATTTAAAGGGATTACAAAGATGTCACTAAATGATACTACGGTTGTTAAGTATTTTTTTATCATAACACGTTACAGTAAAATGATATATTTCATTGAAATAAAAATTAGTATATGTAGTATCAATATTGCGAGTATTTCCAGTGAATTATTGCCTCTTGATAATATTTTAGTTTCAATTAGCATGTGCCACTTCGTGTGCGTCAAATGTACTAAATAAAAATTAAACATTACAGATATATTAAATTATTTAAATTAGTATATTACATTATAACGACATACTTGAAAATATGTAGTACACATACATACAGTATGTTACATAATTTTTTATAACTATGCAATTATTGCATGGGATTACATAACATATAAGATTTCTTGAATTTAATGCGATTTTTTCTCAAGTTACACAGGATGTTTTAACGTAGAACTACAATGACTGGTTTTCTACAACCTAAACATTCCAACAAAGACATATTTTAGTTTTTTCATAGAGAATAAGACTACTATAGAATGCTTTAGGTTTGTCACTAACCTAAGACGGGATTTAAAATTCCTATGTACCATGCGTGGCAATCGCTGGGAGAGGTCTACGTTCAGCAGTGGACGACGATAAGCTGATGATGATGATGGTGATGATGCGTGGAATAAATGTACATATGAAATTCTATATTTGATAAACAAATTGGTGTTTCTTGGTTGTACCAATCTATAGGTACATAGAGAGGATCGAACTACTTATACCTAGTAAATTACTGCCATAATTTTACTACCGTTGTTATT
>QDHC01003543.1:153021-172602 GCA_013186455.1 Papilio dardanus tibullus | reverse complement strand
TTGTAGTGTTATAAAGAAATTGTTCAATACCAATCATAGTCCTAATCGTGTTGTATCGTGCTATTACTTCTTACGGAAGTAATTTCGGTAGTCGTGTTCGACCCTAATAGAGTCGAAATAGAATATTACCAAATAAACACAAAAAAAAGTATTGTTTCTTTCGATATTTATTTAAAGTAACAACATTATATCGTAGAATGATACTCTCCTAACACATATTATGGAACCTTGTAACACTTTCTTGATAAGAAACAATTTGAAATTCGCTTTCGAATTTCATTTTGTAACATATTTAACGGTAATACATTTTGATGTAATTAATTTTAATCAACACATTATTAGTATTGGTAAGGTTATTAAACTTTTTTTTATTACAATGCATCTAATTTAGGTTTTTTTTTAATTTCGCGCAAAGTTTTGTAACCATGCAAATCGAGTTACAATGTTATACCATAGCAAAATAAAATACGGTTGTCGCTATATTGTATTAATTAAATAGATTATCAAAATAAGTTTATAATAGGTTTAGAAACTATGAATCTAATAAATAATACGACAATTCTATTTAGTATTAAATTATAACAAAAATAATAAAACTACACTTTCCCCTCAGTATTTCCATGAATAAACTGCTTAATTATAAAACAAGTTCAAGATTTCTTTAATTAATGCCGTCAGTAGACTTAACTCTTTTAATTTTAAGATGGAAATATGTAAAAAGAGACTATGAAATACGAAAAATAATATTAATATCCATTGTATAAAGTGTCACGATGAAGAATGTCCCTAAACTTTTTTATGTTAGTTGTTTGGGTTAGTAACACTATTTCTGAGTTTTCGCTCAACTGATCTACAATGATTGATGAATGTGAAATATCTTTATTTTGCATACGGATACATTATAAGAATAAGAGTAACTTTATGTTAAGTAAGTTTAAATAAAGATTTTAATAAAAAAATTATTACTACTGTTCAGTGACAACCCTAATTTCTTAATTGCATTTTGACACAATAGAAATCGTTACGATGTCATTTTTTTCCGCTGTCTGCTTAATTTTACCTTAAGGTAAATTAAACCTGTGTTAAATTACAATAACGAGATTAACTGGATGCTTTTTGGGGTCCTGGAGTTATTCATAATTTAGGTTTTGAGTTAGTTACTTTATTTAGTGTCTACTTCTACTAGGATTCAAGGTCAGTCTTTTGTTTCTTTGTGCAATTATTTTAATGAATAGTTTTTAGACATTTTTATCAACGTTAACAGGAAGGAAAATGAAAGTTTATTCACGATGTTCAGTGAAGGGAAATTTATTTTCCAAGATATGTTGGGTCAGCGAAGCCGGACTGAATTTAAAATGAGACGGACCATGTATCATCCGGATATTGCACTTCTCGCATCAAGATTTATCCATATACAAAACTTTGAGTAGCAAAGATTTTTTTTTTCAAAATAAAAATGTAGAGAAACAAGAAGGGCTGATTTTACAATCGAACAGGGCGGCTGCCCAAAGTATCTTTCGATTGACGATACCGCTGATGGAATTAACAAAAATGTATGAAACTGACAATGACATTCGATCAGTCAAGTGCTTGTCACATGTGAGATATTCGTCATTGTCAGTTCCATAAAGTTTTGATGTACGCTATCGAATCGCTTTGTAGCGCATATAATTTGGGTAACTCCCAGAAGGGCTAAAAATCATCGAACAATACAATCTAAATATCTTTAACAGTTTTGTCTATATTTTTTTTTCATTTTTCATGTTTTGTAACTTGCAAATCTGAATTTTGGTAAAGGCATATCAGTACTTAATTATGCACTGTAAACAGCGTGCAAGGTCAAATTCCAACCTCGATAGTTACAACAACCATGTGAAATACACAATGGTAGTGTATTCAAAATAAATACAATAGATGTGTAGCAAATAAATGTGTCACGCTTCTGCTTATTGACATCGGATAGCATTTGTGTAAACATCGTTACATATGTACACGCATCACAAAAATGTTATCATCACCGCTTATTATCCAATTATCATATCTATTAATAGGTTCTCTAAAAGCATTTGCTCGCAAATTTGATTACGCGGAATTTATATGTTACTCTGTGAAAATGATACTTTTTAATAGTGAATATTTGATATCGATCATGTAGCTTTTTTAATACATACAAAAATACAAATCTATCCCCTTAACATTGAAGTATAGACAACGTTTTATGTAAGGTTCAAAGTTATTGAGACTATATTAGATGTTATTAGCCTGAATGTTTTGTATTAGGTTAAAAGATTAAATTGATTGATGAAATAATTAGATAATTATTGTATTGTCTGATTAAGTTTTGTGTCAATAATTTGTAAAACAATGCATTGTCTTGTGCGACCACTTGATCTATTTATTACTTCTAGAGTACTTTCTGTTTGTAGAGGAATGGAAATAACGTTGTCTTAGTTAAAATTTACTTTAGTAAAGATGAATAAGACTGATATTTTTTGTACCAATTTTATAATGAATACTGATTTGTGTCACTTCAACAAAGTGATACAAATCAGTATCACGTAATCACTATAGTCAGCTTATTGTATGTTTTTGAATATATTTGAAGTTATGATACAGATTCGGATGAATTATAAAAGGAATTGACTAATTGATGTAATAATACGAATCAAAATCGAGAGCACAAACATTATTAAACTTAAACTTATTATGTCCGTAGAGTCTTTGTCGTAGCTTTTAACGTAAATAATAATATAAATTGGGAAAGAAAATCGCGTGTACTTGAAATGCGGACTCTTCTATTTCGTAATTGGAAATTTTCAAAGTCTGCGTCTGACATATCTAATTTATTAAACTACGTGACTCGTAGATTGCATTGGAATTATTTCACACAGTTCTTATCTTGGTGTATAGTTTTATGTGTGCTTAGAATTCGAAATTTAAAAAATAAGTTTTCTTTTATTTTCAGTCAGTGGCGGAGCGTTTGAAATTATAATTTCTAAAGGCCTGGGGATTGATTTTATAATTTCTAGGGGCTTCGGGCGTGATTTTATAATTTCTAGGGGACTCGCGCTTGAAGTTGTAATGTCTAGGGGCCTCCCGCATATAAATATAACTTCTAGGGGCCTCGCGCATGAAGTTATAAACCGCCCACATAGCCCACGTCTTCCTTAGCCTCTGTTTTCAGTGAATAAGGAACGTGCCCCTTGTAAATATTATTTCACATGTTTTTTTCCTCTTTAGACAATTTTTGAGACACCGTATTTGTCAATTGACCGAATGTTGGCGCAAACTCGATGTGTTTCGGGGATTCCCCATAAATACCTCCACGACTGAGATTCGTATTACGTAAACTACTAAATTATAAAATGATATTCTTATTTCTTATACAACGGCATGGCATGGATGTCTTAATAGAGTCCAAATATCGACCGGGTAGATGGCGTGAGTGTGTTGATAAACAGTTAACAGTAGCATTTTACAAATATATTTACTAATTTGGATGTAATTTCTAACAACGTTATCAAACTGGTAGTAAAGCAGTGCGTCACTTGTACTACCAGATGTTAAGTGAACCGTTAAAAATTGAAACTTTTTGCTTAAGCATTTCCTGGATAATAGAAGAGAAGTAATAAAATGCATACAGTTTTTTATTCTTGTCAAATCCGCATAGTTTTAAGCTAAACATAAGTTTTCTTGTTTTTAAAAAGATAGTGCCGTTACTAACAATGTAGAAGCGTCGTTGGAATTTTCATTTCAAAATCGTTTTCGAAAGATATTCGTTACAGAAAACCACAGAAGATTAAAGGCTACTGCACTGCGCTCATAAATTCAAAGGATTTTATTGTTCGACGTCGTTAGAAAAATACCATCGAAGATGTAATCGTGTTCTTAGTACGAGGAATTGTATCTGTAATAATGTTATAATAATAAGAATATTCCTTGTAGTTCGAGTAGTGTAGTTCGACCCATAATGGGCTCCATTTTCCACAACTCCACGAATAGCGCGTATTTTGCTTGACTTTACACATATCTTTGAATTTCTTCGCCGATATGTACAGGTTGCATCACGATGTTTTTCTTTACCGTAAGAGGGTCAGGTAAATATGTCCATATGAAAATCGAAAAACACATTGGTACATGGTGGGATACGAACTCGGGACCTGCAGTTTACAAATCAAGAGCTAAACTCCTAAGCCACCGACGCTCAAGAATATTCCTTATATGTATTTTTTATAAGATTTATGTAAAGAAGGCTATAATAAAATACAGTAAAATAAAAATAAAAATCTCCTGGGAATAATGAAACAATATCCATTTGCAAGTTACAGTATAAGCTAAGCTAAATATATTATAGAGACTAAGGGTAAATCGACACCGGTTTTCCATAGTGTCGATGTTGTAAATTAGATCCAGAAAAATACAGGGTTAATATTATAATTACTTTTTTACATATCAAAATATGCGTCATATTTGTTGAATACCGTGGAATATCCTACATGTTAAGGCAATGAAACTCTTGTCAGAGTTAATTAAAGCGATATATGCGAAGCGTCGTGTGCGCGACGTACAGTCAGCGACATCACGTCTGAAATAAGTTTAAGCAAGACTAGTAACCGACCCCAGCTTTACTTATAAACAATTAAAATTAATTTATAAAACTCAATACGATTACACCAATTTTAAATACCTTCAGCCGGTTACTAACGTTCGGTTCAGTTTCTCAGTTTAGCCTACACACTCAGTCTTAACTGCGCAGTTGATTTGTACAGTTAGAACTGAGTGTCTGTTGCTGGCTTTATAGATACTTACGTATCTTCGAAATACATGGTTAGTCATGAAAATGATGTACCTTGTAAGATACACAGATAAATTATATTAGTTAATTTGGACGTCACATTATAATGGTATTTAGGGTGACTTTATTAAACATTTTTTTATAGTACAGATGTCAAATACTAAAATAAACGCATGTATTTTTATACATGTGTGTTGCTGACTGTACCTCATTAGTTTATTGGAATACTAACCACATTGTATTAACATAAATCAATAGTCAAATGTAGTCAGTAATTGAATATTGTTTATATTCCACTTCTCCGTTTTACAATATTTCTAAATATGTTACTACAATTTTCATACTATTAAACCTTGTAAATACCAGAATAGTATTTTCATTCGAGTACCAAGTAATTTAGTAACTACACGTGTCCGAATAGCAACATTTTAGTAGAGTAGATTAGTAAATCGGCAGTGGCAAGCGGAAATGGAGCCCATTAAGGGTCCATTTTACTACAATGACTTTATATGTAAATCTTTTTGTATCATTTTAAAAACGTTTGTCATATAATATTCATGTAGGAATAGTTATAGCTTAAGGATTTGAAGTAAAAACCCTCTGCGCTGTAAATGCGCGGTAATGGTCATTATTCAAGCTTCCCTTAAAGGCTTCTTTACGACATTTTTCCTTGCAGCTGGGGCCGCGGTAATGTACTTAATGTTTATAAAAGCCATGTTTTTATACAATCATAATCGGAATTTTTAAGAATTTTGTCATAAAGAAATTTTCTCGTAGACGCCACCATTTCAGATGTACAAAAAGGGGTATTGCACGATAACAAATGGATACAGTTGCATATTTGACTAATTCATTTTATTCCTGACAAGTAAAAGTAATAAGACTTCTTGCACATGATTGTTATAGCGTTATTATTTAAATATCTATCCAGCATAGTAGGTATAGCGTAGGTGTAGGTATTTGCGTTCCATATGGAGATCCCGCGGCTCTCTAGCATCGTAGTTGGCGACCACCGTGGGATTTTAGTCGGTGGAATCCCGGCATAACCACCCTTGTCACAAGAGTGGTATGCGTTGACGCAAGCGGGGCCGCGGACGAAATCGACAGGTCACGGTCCCGCCGTAATGCGTTCGAGGGCTGTCAGGTTTTAGTTTGTATTCTGGTCACCTTCTGTGGCCAGCGAGTCCCACACTCCTTACGCCATTGCACTGCCCGGGTGTAGGGGTGCATAAACGCATTTCCTGACGTTGAAAAAAAGGTGGTAAGCGTTAGGCATTTTCCCCGTGAAAAAAGAAACAAAAAAAAGAACACCAAACTTTCAAGTCAATGTAATGTGTATAATATCAGCATTAGATATCTTTTCTTTATGGAAAAGTTTTTATACTTATCCAGTCCATTAATTTTATAAGCTTTTATTGTCAACTATTAACATACTCGTAGTTGCACTTGGTACTTATTTTAAGGAAAAATCCTTGAACATAAATAAACCTAACACAATTATTATTTTTTTTCTTTAAAAGACGTGTAATTTATATTATCAATAAATTATTTGTATTTGTATTTGTATTTATTTGTATTTGTATTAGATACTTTACTTATATAAAGGTAAAAGTGTGACACAAATATTAAGTCACAGTACTTCCCCGGTTAATCTCGTAATCCAACAACACCTTATCTTGCGATTTTTAAGTAATTTAAGGGCAAGGTCTATTTGCCAAGGTTACTTGTTATTAGGAATTAAATAAAGTTGTTTTAATATCAAAATTAAGCTTAACACATATTGCAATGTTTTAAAATGTTCAATTCATTCGTATAAAGCAGGGCTTCCCAAACTGTGAGCCGAGAAGCCCTTGGGCGTGGTAACATTGTTCCAGAGGCGTCGCATAAATAACAAATAAAAATGTCCCACTAGTGTTTTTTTGATAACCTGTTACTAGGCTGGTACTAAAATTGAAAGTATTTTTGGGGGCTTGGTTGAGGGGCGTCGTTAAAAAATGGCAAAGTCCTGAGGGCGTCACACTACAAATACGTTTCGAAAGGTCTGGAGGGTTATCCAAAGTACTTTTCGATTGGCGATATCGCTGATAGAATCGTCAAATATGTATGAAACTGACATGACATTCAATAATTCACGTGATTGTCACGTGTGAGATATCGAACGTCATTTTCAGATCTATACATTTTTGATGTTCGCTATCGAATCGCTTTGTGGGACATGGACTTTGGGTAAGCCCCTGATTTAAAATATCAAATATGTATTAGGTAGAAACTAAATGTGGCAAAACTATTCATCATTTTGTTCGTGGGAATCGAATTCGGTTCATTGTCATGCAGTCTTCGCCAGCTGTTACAACACTGTTCATGTCTGGTTCGATGAAATTTATTGTTATAGAAATATAAATTACCTACTACTTTCTATTCATAAAAATACGTATTAGGTAAAACGATGTGTATTAAGTAGCGGTTTTCTTTGTTAAAGTATAAGGTTCATTGAATAAAAAATAAGCTTCGGTTCTGTACATTATATTTTTCTACACGATATTTTTCTAAAAAGGTATGTGTCGTGTAATTACACGCCGATTTTATTGTGTTTAACTTAAATATTAGCACACACATATACTAAAACCGAGAGATTTCGCTAGCGAAATACAAATACATATTGTTTTCTCACCTTTTTGTAAGAGATAGACAGGGACGACAACGTTTTTGTATAATTTTGGCAGATAAAATTTCAACGAGTTAATTTTGCAATCCTGCATTTGCTCTTGCCTATCGAAAGCGATATACACGAAAGTGTGAGTTTATAATTTTCAAGTATTACATTATTACCGATAATTACGTTTCCAACACACTAGAATAGCCTCTGAAGTATAATGTGACTCAGTCGTCATGCTCGGCTCTAGATTTGTAGCCGCAAATAATGATTTGTACTGAATACTATCCATTACTAAATTAACATACACTGAATAGCCTTTATTACTTTGATGTACACGACCTAGCTTGGCCGGGCACTCTTCCTAAATCTCATCACATCACACATCTCTAGAGCAATGTTACATTAAGTTTCATTCAATGTCTATTTTTCTCATGATCTGCCTCTACTTTTTGCGTCTTGAAAACTTTAAACGTCACCAGCGCTTAATATGAACATGCATTAGATATAGTACTGTGAGTTACTGCATCTTAATTACACTACATTATGTGGCAAGAGCGGGAGTCGATTCACAAGCGACGTCTTCATAATAGAGGACTGTACGCTGAGTGGAATCAATTTCACGTACAATTTCTGAATTTACAATTTAGCGCTGCGGTTCCTTGAGGCAAGTTGCATTATTAACATAGTAGCTAATGAAAGGCATGTGTGTGCGAAGATTCTGCATGAATGTTTTTGATTGAAAAATATATATGAGCAATTTTTAATTTGCATTTCATTGCTATTTATAATTTAGAAGGGGCAAAGAATGTCTTATAATGACTAGGTAACGAGATAAAGCAAAGCAAAACATCATTCCTATTTCAGTCAAGTAGGTGATTGAAAGAATCATCTTTAAATAGAATTTGATCACAATAGTTATTTGCTTAACTTTTAACAACAGTAACTTAAGTATAATAAAGATTTAGTTGTATGAAAGAAGACATAAATAAAGTCTGTATTAAAAGACACAAGTCGGTATACAAAAAGAAAAGGTATTGGACAGAATTTTAGATGAAATAAGACCAGGTCCAAAGAGGAATTATATCAAAGGCATCGCTTCCCGAGTCTGCAATGAGGTGAATAATGGAACGACCGGATATTGCCTGTCAGTCCGCACAGAGCCGGACTCCTAAAAGAATACTAACGAACAATTTACTAAATGTTTTTTTTATATTTTTATTGTGGGATTTTCGTATTTACTAAATGCTATAATTTTATTTATACATTGTATTTTTTTTCTCTTACGGTGAAGGAAAACATCGTGATGCAATCTGCACATATCGGCAAAAAATTCAAAGATAAGTATGTGTGAAGTCGACCAACCCGCACTAGGGCAGCGGTTTTGACTATGACCTAGCCTATGAGCTGGTGATGACATCTTTTGAAAGCTTATTTAATTTTACCCTTATAATTGACTTCCAAAAAGGAGGAGGTTCTCAATTAGTCTGTATGTTTTTTTTTAACCTTCAGTGCTACTTATTTACACTTCAAAAAAATTAAACTCAAATTTCATATCTTTGTTTTAAACTACTACTTAGTAGATTCTTGGGACCTATATTTTATCGTCATCAGACTGAACCAGTTTTAAGTTGCTTTCTCACAATATTATAAGTATTCGAAGTAATTCCGTGCGTTGGATGGTTAAATGTAGAAAATATTGTGTAGCTCGAACTGTTCCCATGTATATTAACCTCCTTATAATGTTTATATGTATTTTGCTTAACAATAAGACTCGCACGTTTGAATAAAAGTCCCAATAATAAATAAAAAAGTACTTCTTGGAAAGGTATGTTTAGTACAGAAAAGAAATATTAAGCACACAAATCCTTAAAATTGTTCAATTTGAAGCATACTAGTACAAAATACAAAATATTGATTAAAAATTATTAACACATACGTAGAAAAGCGCATAAACGCATTTGTAGAATTTATTCCAGTCTCGGGCCAGTTTCAATTTCGTTCGATTAGTTAACTCGAGGATTTTGATTAGGGAAAAGGTTTTTTTGTACACAAAGCAACAGTCTACGGATTTTGCAATCAGGAAAGAAATCCTTTAGGAATTAAACTTTCGAACGCCGTCATACGTTATAAATTACATATATTTTACCTTAATAAAGATTTAACAACTTCATCAATATTTAATGAAAAGTTATTTAATTTGTCATCACCCAACGGATAAAATAAACGTTAATTATTATTATTATTATTATTTTATATTACAAAGTTGCGAACGAGCAAGCGGCCACCTGGATTCGCTGAAACAGCGAAGAGACCGCCGTCCATAGACGTCTACAATTGCAAATACCAATCCACGGCGGAGAAGACGAACAGCAAGATAACAATTCCTCTTCCAATGGGTCATCTAATCCGCCAAATCCACTTTCCCTTCCCATCATTTCCTTATAAGAGATATATTAAGATAAATTAATGTGCAAAACATATTTGTTTATGATTATTCATCTTAGCATTTACAGCAGGATGGTTTCATATTTAAATAACACACCAATTGCAATCAAAAGTTCGCAAACATTACTTCTCAGTTGCAAGCAAGCTGGAATTTCTGTTTATATGAAACTAAGTAAGATGACAGCTTCTAAACATTCCATACAATATCGAAGTTGTTTACACTATGTACTAGTTTTATAGACATACTTATTCATAAATTAAAGTATAAAACATTATCATTGTTTTTAAATGGGAATAATATTGAATTTACTTTTCACAGTATAAAACACATTATGTCCCTCATATTATTTAAATTCAATTACTTTATATTTCATTATAATATACCTACTCATATTATGCTAAAATAATTTGCAAAATTAGTATGCCAAACATCTTCGAATATTACTATCTAACTATGGAAACTACTGTACAAATAACATCTTCATTTTTTAGCAAAACAAAGAAACAAGTGTTCAGCAGCGTTATAATTTCGTGAACATGTTACTCCAATGATAAATACGTTAAATAAAAATAGCTGACAATAAAATCGGTAAATCTACGTGTGCAAAATAAGAAAAGGTTCTTACGAAAATAATTACAGCAATTACAATAAAAAGAATTCGAGATACAGAGGAATTTCCTGACACTTAAGTAACCCTTATCAATGTCACTAAAAACAAAGTAACAGCGATTTCACTGAACTTTATAATTCCACTCAAAGATTTTAGTAACAAAGCAAATAAGAATTACAATTTTGAATTATGTAACAATAAGTAATGAAGTATCTTTAAAATTACATCTTGAACTACAAAATTAATCTTTATTATCATACTACCGGTTACCCACGACTCACTTCTCGCGATATTAAAAAAGACTTAGTAAGTAGCCTATGTGTTCGTTTCGAGAACCGTTTAGCTGTTCTGGAGATACTAATATATAAATATAGTTAAATTTTGCACAGATATGGAACATGTCTGGAAGAAAACTTACTAGGTTATTTTTAGATCTGCTCAGACGGAGACGCGGACGTCAGTTAGTAAAGTAAAGGCACAATGTTCAAAGAATAATTTTATGTTAATAAGATATCGTTCTTTGGTCTAATTTCCATTTGATAGAACAGAATAAAGAATCCCAGTCACTTTCATTTTACTTAAATGAAACTTTCATTATTAATTACAACTTTGCTAACTCTTTTACATTTTGAATTAAAGAATTTCAACTTTTCATTTTCATCAATTGAAACAATTGCTTTTGAAAAAGTTTTACAAAAAGTTATTCTTTTGTTTTACTGGATTGATAATTTAAGTTCGTCTTTCGAACGATTTAACTAATTTAATAAACATTATCCCTTTTTTTTTTTGCATTTTGTTAATTTCTTTAATTAAATTAATTACAATACTGTAATGTTACGTAGACGAATATTTTGTTTATTCCGTACGTACCAACAAAAATGTAAATCGCGTTTGACGTTCAATAAAATGTAAATACCTGTTTGAAAATAATTTTTAACTTAAATGAAAAAAGTTAGCTCCCTTTATGCTTTAAATATTTTTTCGCAAATTAGAATCTTAAATTAGTACAACAATTTAAGATTCTAAGACCTTTTTCACCGTTAAAATGTATTAAAAAAATGTAATTAGTATTATTGTGCATATTTTTCAATGATTTGGTAATATTAAAAAGAAAAATGACAGTCGAGGAAATCTTTTTACGGAACAAACAATTACATAATGGTGGATTTCAATAAGTTTTTTGAGAAATAAGAGATGTATTTTTAGTTTAACAGTATCGCATCGGAATACAATTGTGTTCATTGTAAAGTCTGTACAGCTATTGTCAGTAAATTAATTGTAACTCTTTATTTCTACTAGTTTTATAAAATGACTTACAATTCATGTCGTCTACTTTCGCATTTGAATTGCGTTGCAATAAAAGCACGCTAAAGTTTAAATAGCTTACTACTATTTACATAATTATGCAATAAAAAATAAATACATAGTATATAAATAAATAACAAGTAGATACGTAGAATTCAAAAGAATACATAATTTATGAACTTTTAGACGCTCCATAAGAATGCTTGAAATTTACTTTTTGCCCCGCACAGCCAGGTTGTGGGATGGTCCGTCCTCGGCGGCTTTTCCAAACCGCTACGTCCTTCAAGAAGCGAGGCTATTTATTTCTTTAAGGCGGGCAACGCATTTGCAGTTCCTCGAGTGCACAAATCCAGCCGCTGGTTTCCCCCTGCTCATATAAAAAAATGCATTTAATGCGATTCAATCTTTAATATTCGTCCTGTTGTTATACAGAAACATTTTAAAAAGTCATAAATTTAAAATCTTCTGGGTTAAGAAATTCCGCATCGTCGAGTTTCTCCATCCCGTCAATTTTAAAATATCCTTAATATTGAATCTGATGCAGCGAGATCAAATAATCTCTGAGATCGCTTATTTCCGCAAGCTCATAATATTTTATACATAAATATAAGACATGTAATATGATCTCTTTTGTATCTCTATTAGGATATGAGGAGGATACTTAATCCCTATTCAAGTGAAATCAAAATTGTTTTGAACGTATATTTTCTATACTAATATTATAAAGAGGAAAACTTTGTATTTTTGTATGAATTGAATTAACTTAAGAAGTACTGGGCCGATAACAAAAATCTTTCACCATTAGAAAGATACATTATCACCGGGTAACATAGGCTATGTTTTTTTATTCCACGCGGACGAATTCACGATCAACAGCTAGTATTAAATATAAGCATACATATTTTATTACTTTGCAAGTATTCTTTAACCTGTATTATTTTTTATTAGGTACTTTTGAAACGCAAAATACAAAATGCAAAGGAAGAAGCCACCACAGAAATCAATAGAAGGCTTTTTAATAAATTAAGCTGATTAAAAATCATACGGTCCTTTGTAGGCATTAATAAATGTTAACTCTTTTGATGAAAAATAAAATATTTTATTCATATGAAAAATTCCTTTATCACTTTGTGATACAATGTTCTCACAGAAGTTAATTAATACATGCATTGAATATTTTTTTAATTTGCAATTATTTCTTTACCGGTTTTGATGTTTTTAAATAATTATTAGATACATTTTTCAATAATGATAAATGAAAGAAAAAACATCGATCGTCAATTTAGTAAATCAAAAACCAAAACCTTTACTTTAGTTTTAATTAAGTTGCAAAATAACATAAGTATTATTGAATTAATATGAACGCAACTTATTGTATAAAGGAGTCCGCATATAAATGTGTGGAAGGACTAGTGATGTAATTGGTTAACTAACTGTGTATTTTTCTGTTGAATATTACTATTGTTTTGTATTGTTGGTTTTATTATGTATAGTGTATGTTTATGTAGCATTGTATTGGAGTTGGTCTGTAATGGTGTTATGTATTGTAAATTAAATAAATTAAAAAATATATATATTATTACAATATTAACTAAACAAAATATGACTTTCAATACAACCTAAAAGACGCGTATTTGTTCATTTTAGTATGAAACATGTCATCGGATAAGTTTCGCGGAATATGAACGCCTAAAGCTATCAAACAGAGCGCTGCTCTATGTTAGGGTATGAATGTTAAAAAATATTCGCTTGCAATACGTAATTTATGAACTATTAAAATTTGAATAAAATACACAATAGTTTCTATTTTTTATTTTTTTATGTGTAGCCTTTTGTTGTATAACTTTCACAATTAAATCAGATTTGATTTTGGTCGTCAGTATTTAATATTGATTAATAGCAGTTCTTTTGGTTATACAAATTCAATTGTCTCTTATTTTGATGTTTTTCTTGTTGAATGTAAAACATATAAATGCCGCTAAAATATAGTAGATATGTAGTATATATGTTTCAAAGTTTTTCAAACGCGAGAAAATATTGAAGAGTAGCCAATATATTTAACAAAGGAAATCGCTCGACGTCGCTGACAGCAATTTCCGGACAAAAGGCCATTGCAAAAAGTGCAACAAAGGCAGTTATATGATTGAAATGGCGTATGAAGTTTGATCATAAGAACATACAAAATTAAATTACTATTATTAATATCTATAACATTTTATTACATTTATGATAGCTTGAAAATTATTCTTAGTAAACTTTTATAAAAATAAGGAATTTTGTTAAATCTCAACGACTTTGTTTGCAATATAAGAACACTTGACTTCTTGATTTTAATACAACTATTGAGTATCATTCACTGATCTCTATAAATGGATCGGCTATAAAACGTAGCAATTTGTGCTTATTTGATTTTCGCCAATTTGGCGCTGATGGTTGCGGTTGTTAGCGGTGGTGTAGATTCGAATAGAATATTAGGTGTGATGTTATATCAATAGGTGCGTTCACAACGTAACAACTCGAAAGCTGTGATTTCCAAGTAATCGTATATCCATTTATAGAGATCAGTGATACCTATATATTATAATTGTCACAATTGCAGCATAATGAACACTAAAATTGAAAACTATTTAATTCGGTCATTCGTTGAATTTTTCAATGTTTGTAGTCACGGATGTGTGGTTTGAATAAACCTCGTTAACTTTTGACTTTTGAACTACTTTGACTTATAACGACCTTAGTTCTTTAAGGATTGAAAATACAAGCGTCTTATAAATACTTCTACCAGTCTTATTTCTCTTTAACAAGACCGAGTCATGAATAAAATTTTGAATTCAGGCTAGTGGTAATATATTAAAAAGTTTAAAAAACGTTGGCTAACGAAAATTTACGTTAAAATACGTAAGTTTTTAAATTAAATAATACGAAGAAACAAACAAACTTAGCTATTTTGTCACACTTCTTGGATTTCATTACATCATTATGCTATTTAACGTGATGCAACTGGAGCCCTTCATGGGTCGAACCTTACCTTAAATTACGCTTGCATGATTAGTCAGCGTGTCACTATTTTTTTTATACTACGTATGAAACAAAACATTAAAACACCAAAAACTAAAACACATTCTCTGAGGACATAAGAATAGCTTCTTTTTAATAATGCCGCTTGATTTGCATGCACTAATTGTGTGCCCCATTTTCTTGTGTTTGGGCTACATTGTGCAGATGAAATGTAGCTTTGTTTTTAGTATAGGAAAATATATTAAAAAGTACAGCTTACATAAAATGTTATATTAATTTATATTCAATATACACGGCCTATTTTGTAGTAAGCAAGCAAGTACACGGTCTAATTAGCTAAGAGCTATAATATGATATTTCAATCGGTTTTGAACGTTAGAAATAATTACATAACATACCGTATTTTATACCAAATTGAAACTATTAGAGCTTTTACTGGGAAAATTAATTGAAAATATTTTATTACTTCACGAAATTAAAGATAACAAAATAAAAGCGAGGTCGATACTTTTAATAAAGGAAATACCTCCGTGTTACCGCTACGGACGGGCTCGCTACAAAAATGTTACAATAGAAAATAAGAAAAGTGCTATTTAAAATCTAATTCAATAGTTTTTTTTTATAATTCCAGTTTTATTTTGTCAAGGACTCGTTACAAAAACCTTTTATGTCGAAAATGTGTCGTAAAAGGATAGTAGTCTAACCTTGATTCTTTTGTGAAATTTAAGACATGAATCGAACATGAGAGATTTTTTTAGTACAGATGCTTTTTTATAAAATACGAAGATTGAAGTCCTGGGGGGTTACGCAAAGTATCATTCGATTAGCGATATCGCTGATGGAATCGACAAAAAATTATGAAACTGACAATGGCATTCGATAAGTCAAGTGCTTGTCACGTGTGAGATAACGAATAGTCAGTTCCATACATTTTTGACATTTCCTATCGAATCGCTTTGTATCGCATGTACTTTTGGTAATTCCCCTGGTTTGTATAACTCAAGACTGCTGCTGATTAAAATTTCTAAGTTAATAATTTGATGTAGAAGAGGTGAGGTTTAGGAAAAGCCAGAAGATTAACATGCTAACGAAATTACATTTTGTTTCTAGTTATATTTTTGTAACGTCTCCATTTTTTTATGTTATAAAGTGGCAAACGAGCAAGCGGCCACCCTAATTTGCCGAAATAGCGAAGCAACCGCTGCCCATAGACATCTGCATATGCAGATGCGTTGCCTACCCTTAATCTACGAAGGAGAAGACGCACAGCAAAAGGATAATTCCTCTTTCTATGCGTCCCCTCCCCCACTAAATCCAATTCCCTTCCCATCATTTCATTATAAGAAAAGGATAGGAAGGGAAAGTGGACTAAAATTAGGCCTCCGAAACCACACTTGCCACAAGAAACACGGAATTGCTTCCATTTGACGCCTGTCTTCTGTGTGGTCGTGGTATTTCACCGAACGAGCCGGCCAATTCGTGCGAAAATGTTAAAGTAATCTCTACCACTGTCGGCCATCAATTAAAGCCATTTCAATATTGTCGTCGAACATTGTCTACATCACTACGACATTAAAGATGTCATTATTGACATTAAAAATACATGTCAGTATACAATTGATCTTGTATCATTTGCAGGTTGAAATGCTAAATGTGCCGGGTGCGAGGTAACCGCAAACACCTGGTGCATTCATTAGTCATGGTCCGTTCAAATGCTGCATTCACTATACGTGCTTTTTGTACAGTTTAGGTAATATATCGTGACGTACTAAAGAAAACTTTAAACAATAATTGATATTTCTTTAGTATAAAAATATTATAGGAATTATAGATTTTTCGGTGAGTCTGGTTTTTGTAGAAAATATCAGTTGGGAGTTACATAGTATAATATACTAGACAAGTCGCCTAAATTATTTATACTTTTACAATTTTATTCGAACAGTTTAAAGCAAAAGTTTCTTATGAACTTTGCATATAGTAGGTACAATATATTGTTATCGTAAAATATTTTAAAATACTGTCTTTTACGTTACAAATATTCTTATTCTATGATACCTCTTTCTTTGAGGATTAATTTATAAATTGTAAAAAAAGAATATTGAAGACTCGTAACATAACGTTACTTTAACAAAGGAAATCGTTTTACGTCGCTGACAGCAAATTCCCACAAAGGAGTCCGTTTACAAAGTGCCACAACGGTTGTTGTATGATTGAAATGGAAAAATACTACTTTTTAGGTTATGAAAAACGTGGAAAGTTTTTACGATTTTCTTTACATTAATGAATTATCGAGACCAATTTTCTTGACATTGTTAAGTTTTTGGTATATTGTGAAATATGCTAAGAAAGAAATAATTTAATAATAAACACTTGGATAAATACTTGGAAAATTGAAAATTGTGAAATAAAGTTTTTTCCTTGAAATGTTTTACAATTTACGATTTTGTTTCGTAAATTGTAATTTTTATGTGGTTTAGGGTTTCAATTCATCACCAGCTCACTATATGTCCCCACCGAGGGGCTCGGAGCCTACCCTAAGGAGTGACTAGGCCATAGTCAACCACGCTGGCCCAGTGCGGGTTGGTCGACTTCACACTTACCTTTGAATTTCTTCGCCGATATGTGCAGGTTTCATCACGATGTTGTCCTTCACCGTAAATATGTACATATGAAATTCGATAATCACCTTGGTACATGCCAAGATTTGAACTCGGGACCTGCAGATTACTAGTCAAGAGCAAAACCACTGAGCCACCGACGCTCGACGAGGGTTTCAATTGGTATAGGAATATTCCTTGCAAATATAGATGGTAATGTTGTTATTCGCCAATACTCACAGTATTTATTATGCTTGTATGTAAGACTAGCTGTCACTCGCGACTTAGTTCACGCGACATTAAACAATATAGCCTTCACCTTGCTAATGGTGAAAGATTTTTTGAAATCGGCCCAGTAGTTCTTGAGTAATTTCAATACGTACCAAAATAAAAAGTGAAAAACTTTTTCTTTATAATTTTAGTAATTAGTATAGATTAGATACGAGTAGAACCATCTTATAAAATTATCTTAAAATAGTGTTTACTATTTAAAGTTTTTGTTCCATTGAGACAAAATATTGCACAAAGGTTGAAATAAAAAAAAAATACTTTGTACGTATCCTTCTTAATTACAGCGCTTGATTTGAATATACTAATAGTCTGTCCCGGTTTCGTGTGAGCTACATTGTACAGCTGTAATGAGCTCTTTGTTGCGCGGAACGTCACTAAAATGTTTTGTCTAAAAATTACTCGTTTCTTTGAAAATGTGTTGCAAATTATAAATTGGTATGATATGGTTGGTATGGTATGATATGATTACTTCGAATTATGTTGTACTATTCTATCTACATCTACATCATATAAAACAATAACGCTTTTTATGTTTGTCCCTGTATATGCTTGAATGTTTAAAACTACGAAACGGATTTTGATGCTGTTTTTTTAATAGATAGAGTGATTCATAAGGAAGATTTATATGTATAACTAGCGACCCCCCCGGCTTCGCACGGGTGCAATTATTATTATTATGTTATATACAACGTTCACAGTTTTTCTTCAGTGTATTTAGTATCAGCATTGCACCCGTGTGTAGCCGGGGCGGGTCGCTAGTTAAAAATATAACATTTTGACAATTAAATGTATGATAAATATATTAAAGGAATTAACGATACAATATAAACATAAAATAATATTGCTAACCAACATTGAAACAATTTAAGGCAATGAAATGAGACCACAATTTGATAGTTGATCTGATATCATACGTTACCCACTTGTCAATAAAACCACATAGCAGCAACATGATAATAAATTACTTAAAATAAATAAATTATTCATAACATTAACTGAATCATTTTAATACTTAAGCATATATAATTTTAACTGAACGATACAATATACCAAATAGATAAATAACACTGTTATTGGTGTAATGTTTCGAAACTTCTATCTACTAATAAATTAATAAGTATTTTCTCTGCATCAATTTTTCATCCTCCAGATCAGTCTATCTTCCGTAATTTCAAAAAATACTCCCATTTACGCAAAATTACTTCTCAATCAGAGAAAAATAAATGCATGTTAAGTGAGCTTCTTTTACAGTGGTAGAGCCCGCTTTAACATCTTCGCACGAATTGGCCGACTCGCCCCGTGAAATACCACGACAACACAGAAGACAGGTGTCAAATGGAAGCAATTCCGTGTTTCGTCTCATGAGTGTGGTGCCGGAGGCCTCATTTTAGTCCACTTTCCCTTCCCATTCTTTTCTTCTAACGAAATGATGGGAAGGAGAAGTGGATTGGCGGGGGAGGGGACGCATAGGAAGAGGTATTATCCTCTTGATGTGCGTCTCCTCCTCCATAGATTAAGGGAAGGCAACGCATCTTCAATTGCAGATGTCTATGGGTAGCGGTCGCTTCGCTTTTTCAGCGAATCAAGGTGACCGCTTTCTCGTTTGCCACTTTGTAATATAAAAAAAAAATTCGTTGTCCAGATTATTTGATTGGAAAAACAGTTAGAGGAGAATTATTTTTAAAACTGTTGTTTATTTTTTTGTAGTTTAGGATTCTTTTCTTATCTTCCTTTCATGTTATTGTTACCATAACATTCTCCAGTAAATTAGTGCAGCGTGCTGTTGTTTGTGAAATAAATTATTAGCTTTTAGCTCTTGGTAGTTGAGTAATAGTTTGCAACGTGTTGTTTTAGCTTGTTGGC
>QDHC01003543.1:132717-152187 GCA_013186455.1 Papilio dardanus tibullus | reverse complement strand
TATTATTGTTACCGTAACATTCTCCAGTAAATTAGTGCAGCGTGCTGTTGTTTGTGAAATAAATTATTAGCTTTTAGCTCTTGGTAGTTGAGTAATAGTTTGCAACGTGTTGTTTTAGCTTGTTGGCTATTTTGCAAATGAACCAAGCTCCTCTACACAATGTTCATTGCGGAATAGGAAATGTCAGGAAAGTTGAATAATCTTAAAAGTAATAAGAGAAGTTCAATTACTATATGACTGAAATATTTTGATTTAGCGTAAAGCTTTAAGCGCACCAGGATAGTATTTTAGTCGATTGGCAAGTAATTTAGTAATTAAACGTGTCCCCACAGCAACATTTTAGTAGAGTAGATTAGTGAATCCTTTGTTCGGATACTACTAAAATACTATCCTGGTGTGAACAAGGCTTTACTTTAGGCTTTACGCTAACCTAAATGGTAGGTCGTAGGAAACCATATTAAAAGTCTCCTCCGATAATTTCATACCTTCCCAAGCACTTTGGTGGGGCCCATTCATTTTACGTGGTTTATTTAAATAAAAAAAAAACTTTAGTGGATTTACTCTCTAGAGTGCCCTTACGCGTAAAATGTCTTATGAATTCAATATTGTCACTGCCCTTTGCATCTGACACTTCATTTAAACCTTCTTCAAATCCCTTCCAATACTAGGGCATTATGTGAAATACATTTTTCGTATTTTTACATATTTCTTGTCCGTATTTGTACATATTATAATAGTTTTAGTAGGTCAGGATCGATATAGTTACATATTATAAATAAATAATTCTTAAGTATCACAAATAAAAGCAAAAGAATTGAGATATAAAAAGTCTATTCTGGCAATATAAGGTGGCCGATTGCACTTTTGGCAATTTCCACTCAAAAATTAAGAATAGTTTCAACTTAGGAATTTTGTCTACAAAATATTACAGCTTATCCACTGACAGTTAAAATTAAAATAAGGTTTACAATTTTTATTTTTTACCGGCTAAGCTCCTGTTACAATTTAATCAGCAAACTATACTTGCTGCAAGTTATTGCCGTGGCTCTGACGCTATCGCGCCATAGACTGAGTCACCGTCAGCGAGAACAAGGTTAATACCCCGCTCTCTTCCCTCGCACACGTCAGTCGTTCTCTGTCGTTCACCGAGACCGCAATGGCGAGTGCATCGGAGCAGAATAAACCGATTTTCGACGTCAACAACGCCGAAGCGCTGTTCGAGAAATTTGTAAAAGATTTCGATAAAAATTACAAAGATGACGCAGATAGAGAAGAGCATTATCAAGCTTTCATAAAATCACTGCATCGAATCAATGAACTGAACTCAAAAGATGGCTCCGCGACGTACGGCATAAATAAATTCGCTGATTACACCGAAGAGGAAACAAAACAGATGCGCGGTATAACTAAACGTAGTAAGTGCTAAATATGTTTTTTTCACACACTGTTAATAATGTAATTTGCTAAAATAGCCAATTCATGCTTTGTTTACCGTATTGCTATACTGGTAGTTGTTATTTGTGTTTGACATTTGTCATATAGATTAAAAATAACATACTGGTTTGACAAGTTTGTGCTATTATGTTTTATTTTAATGGGAGGAAAATTATATTTTCTTATATGATTTAAGAATGTTTTAAGTTTAAGATTGATTAATACTTGTGCCAGACATTAAATAACTAGTATGTTATTTTGGTTTACAAGCTATTTTATCAACATAAACCTTTTCTTTTACAGATTAAACTGATCACGGAAAACATAAAACTACGAATTGTATTTTATAAGTTTTAGTATGTAAAGACATTTGTACATCACAAACTTATTATGTGTAACGAAATATAAATTTATCCCTAGTTTATAAGTTTTGGGGTTCCGGGATACTTTATAAAAGATAAGCGACCGAGAAAAGGTCGGATGTAGCAAAGGATGTACGAGCGAACACGGAGCAACTAAAATATAACTTTGGATCAACGCTATCGATGAATGTATGTACTCTTAATAACGTTTATGTTCGTCTGTTTTCAAAACTAATACAGTACAGACGAGTTATGATTAAAAGTATCAATGAAGCAATTCATCCACTCCAGAATCAACACTGATGTTGACGATGATTTTCAGATACGAAGGACCAACTACAGAGAGAGATAAAAAATATAACATTTTAAGAGTCAAATCAATTATAGAAGCGTCTAACAATGGCTATAGCAAGAAAGATTATTATAAGTTTAATCTATGGATATAACTTTTTATTTTAACAGATTGTCATTCGTTTGAAGTGTTTATTTCTGTTTGTAACTTAGAGCTATAGTGTGATTATTTTCAAAAACATGTCATTATTTTATTAAATTTTATTATAACTATTTTGATTTTTATTTTAATGTCTTAAATATGGTTTCGAGATTATGTTAATTGAAAAGAATATTCGTTTAGCTAAAAAATAATAGGAATCGAGTTTCGCTGAATAAATACGACGTTTTCAACAAACGAGCTAATTTCTATTCCGATTCCGAGTAGTTTACAATTTTGCAATTTGTAACATGTATGCCTTTAGGTTAAATATTGTGTTAACTTTTCCGAGTAAAGCTAAATATTACATTTGAAATGAACTAGTTCGCTGTATAAAGAGAAATGGACTTAACTCTTCTCTAAAATAAAACAAAACACTAACTGTGGTAAAGTCAGAGGCAGCTGTTGCATCAAAGGCACAACTCGACCGAAAGTAACTCGACCTCAAAGAATGCCAGTGTGTTTCTAGTACTATTTACTTCTGAGTGTACCTATAACAGAGGCAAATAGAATAAAAAAATATGTGCGATGTTAGATATGATGTTAGGAAAATATAATTTAGATATAGCCTTATGACATTCAGTGTAAAAGTATAGGCCAACATGGATAACCCGGTGGGTGAACCGCTGTCATCAATTGGCTCTGTCAGAGAATATGTAAAACCTGCTTGGGTCTACGACATGGGCATATAAGATTACAAAAGTATGGTGCTAGCGAGCTATCATACCTTAGTTTAACTTGTGACCACCGGATCTGATATTTGTTATTTAGCCATCTGGCAATCACAATGCAATTAACATATGGGAACATACCAATATTTATATAACATTCTTAGTCGAGTAATAAATACTTAGTGATCGACTTAAAGTGGTTTTTCAGCCGAAACCCAACTTTGGATCTTGCTTTTAGTTTCGGGCTAAACCGAAACGATTATGAACTAAAATCTTGCGTATTTTGGACAAATATTTATAATATAATTTTCAAAAGTTTTGTCTTGTGAAGTATACCATACGACACAAGAAATTTTCAGCGGGGCCGAAACCGAATCTATATCCGAAACCACATTTTTTCGAGGAAACCGAAACCTCGTTTGATCGATCACTGGTAATAAAATATTGTGCAGCTGTGTAACAAATTAATAATAATATCTGTACCTATTTAAATATGCCGGTGAGATATAAACTTTGTTGCTTTTATGTTATAGTAGATTAGTCATAACGGAATTTTACAAAGTGATCATTAAATGAGTCATGAAGTTTAATACAATATGTATCTTCTTTGTTATTATTTCTAACAGTTGTTCTATAAATATTACAATGGCGACCAGTATGTCCATTAGATGTTATAACAGAGCCCAGCCTTGTCTTGCCCAGAGCACAGTCCAGAATTTGTTCAAGAATATAGTAGAAGTACATTATGAAACTTTTATAAAATCTTTGAAACATATTTTGGAAAGTTATTATATTTAAAAATATACGTTGCATAAATTGTTTCTTTTTCTCATTCTATTTATAGCCAATCAGAAGACTCGAGGGAAATTTGTTCTTGATGCTGCTATTTTTGCTCAAATGGCTTCACAGCAACGTGGGAATTGTACGTTTTTTAAATCACATTAAATTTTGTTTTTAGTGGACCACTTATAAGACTTTAGTTTAAAACATTTAGTTTTAATAAAATATGTAATTATTTTTTTAATTAGTTTTTACTTGATATTTTGTTCGCTCTTTCTTTTAGACTTAAGGTACTATACCGGTCTTTCAATCAGAACAAAAACCTTAATGAAATCTCTAGGGTTAATTCATACCGTGTGAGATTTGATATTTTGTAGTAGCCATATTTAGATATTTGGTCACGGTGAACACACTGAAAAGCACGGGACTCTCGCAGGCACATTATAGGATGGCCACCGAGGAGGTTTTAGTGAAAAGAAACCTCACATGATCCTGTCTTTCCCCAAAAGGCAGGATATCTTTTGAAGGTTTTCCTCATGATACCAAAAAAGCCATACTTGCAAAATGAAAGTATGTTTAATCATCTTTAGATTTATACACATGTTTATTAAACAAAGTCATATTCCAATACATTTTCCATCGTAAAAGTTTACCTTCCCAAAAGGTTATCGTTGATGTACAGTCTACATAACATGAAAGATCAAGTAATTTATCGGGCAAAGTAATAACGCAGTCATGTCAAAACTTTACTTTACTTCCTATATTAACTTTGATGTTTTGTTTATAATGTTAATTAGAAGCAACAGTTTTTATCTTGAAAATTTTAATACTTTTTTTTACTAAAAAGTGACAGTACAAATATTTTCTCTAGCATTTAAACTAACTTGTATTTATTGGAATTGGTATATCAAATATTAGTCTTTTATGTAGTATCAAAAATTATATTTTTAACAATATGAAGTACAACACAAAGCTCGGTCCTAAACCTGGCACTCGTCCTATCTATAGCAGTTTCGTTTGCAGTAGCGTCATGCGGTAACCGTGCCCTATGCTATAACTTTTATATTTTAAAATGATTTTGAAAATACTATAACGTGAAAAATTTCACCTCTGATTTTTTAAATAATGAATTAAACACGTCAATGTTATATTAATGTTATTAAATTGAAAAAAATATTTATAAATAAGCCTAATAATTACGTAACAAATTTTTTTATTAGTTTATTAATTTTATTATAAATGTTTAAAAAATCATATTGATAAACAACATGCATAATTGTGTTCATAAGATAATGTGTTTTGAGTAAAATGAGTCAAATATTTTTTATCTTCTGTTAAGTACTGAACTTTAAATATAAACTTTAAAACAAAGAAAATATAGTAGTACTGCAGTCTATTAACCTTATTGTTTATGTTATCAGATGCAAATTGTATGTTTATGTAACTATGTCATAAATTGTATAAGTTTGTACTATTATGTATGAACTTGGTTGTTGAATGTCAAACAGTGCTTACAGATAACGGAAAATTATTATATTATGTTACTATCGTTTTATTTAAAATGATTTAGTTCCTATTTAAAGAGTATTCATTTCATTAAATATTAAAAAAGGGACTGTAGGAGAGGGTTCTTGGGTAAAAGATACTCGGTTATTTTCTTAATAAAACTCGTTTATTTTATATTACAAGAACTATTAACATTGAAGGGCGGCTCTCTGATGCTTCGAAGATGTATGTGAAACCTCTAAAAGAATTTCAAAAATGAAATTCTAAATGTTAAAATATTATATAAAAAAATATAAAAAAAACTAAATACAAAAGAGGTAACATCCCTACAGTACCGATTAGTACTTTTACTTAGAAGGTTAGAATTACGGTCTAAAAGATCCGCTCTATTGAAAACTTACATAATGTTAGTTTGGTTGGAAATTGAAAGTAGTTAAAAAGGCAACAAGCGGAGCATTTTCGCGGCGGCCACTGAGCGGTTGCGGTTCAGCTCAAACGAGCCAATTTCTATTCCGAATCCGTGTTGCACTTTATTTTTTCACCGTTTGTGACATTTAGGTGAAATGTGTTTCATGTTTTTATTTTCATACAAGGTTTTTAGTTTAATTGCTTGTTTATGTTTTTAAAATAACGTATTAGAAATTCGAAGATATGTGTATTCACGCAAAATACGCGCTAGTCTTGGAGTTGCCGAAAATGGAGCTTTCATGGGTCGTAACCTTTAACCTTTTAATAAGAAATGAGAACTCATGAAACACACTATTTGACAGATTTTAATTAATATGGCTTTATAGTTCACTTTAAAGTTTTTACATAATAATATCTATGAAGTATTTATTTATTTTTTACCTATAGCTACTCGTAAGTGTGTAAGATAAACTTCGTTTCAAACACATTAAAAATTATGGTAACTGTTAAGCCAAAAGTTACCGTTTTTATGTGATGTTTATCAAATACAAGAACTATTTTATTAGCTTCATAACGACATTGAAGGGGTAAATACTGTTTCACGTAGCTTGCGGTGTCCGGGGTTGGCCGGGGCGTTAGGTCTGAACCGCTTTGAGAGTAACTTAGCTCAAGGGCTCTCACGGGAGCCTCAACTTGCGCCATTACTGCCTTTTATATCACCGGTTGGGAACAAATGTTTGTTATTGTCTGTCATATTGGGAATGCGGAAAGATGAATGTTATTTTTGTCTTCATCGATGGGGTTAGTTTTTTTGTAGATAAATTATTTTAGTGCGTAAAGCCAAATGAATTTCAACATTACAATATATTTCTCCTTAAGCTTATAACTTCTCAGTTTTTGTTTTTGTTATTATTTACATACATATCTATTGTAGGCAAGAATATGTCAATAAAAATTGCAAATGTTATGCAGATTATAAACTTTCTTGACTTTTCCTTTTAAAATTAAGAAAAAAAAATCAGAATTGATTGAAACAAGTGGCCCAACGCATTACACACTAATAGACATTTTTTTTTAATAAAAATGAATTAATCCATCTAAAGTACAAAAAGCTTTTAGGACTAAAAGCTTTTCATCACCACTTTATTTAGTATTATTATCACAATTTGATAAATTGTGAGAGTCAGCTACGCAGTTAAGCGTTATAACTGCTTCCCTAATGGTACGTACATTTAAATATTAATTTAATAAAATGGACGCAGCAATGAAACACTTTAATAAACTCACAATTATGATTTAGTTCTTGTGGACCTCATAAATATTCTATGTTCTTTATTTCTTGAATATTTTATATTAATATTAAGCTATTTATTAAAAAACTACATAATTCTAATATTAGTTATTTAATAATTAAGGGCTACTACTTCTAACAGTTCGACATTATGCCACAAACAGGCCATTGTTCCTATACTTCTAGAGCAAGACTTCATAATATGTAAGGAACTGTATTTTACAATAACTTTCAAGCGGGTATATCATGTGTTTTGTTTCCTACTAAACAACAATAGATAAGATGTGAAACGGCGTCTTATAGATTCCAGTATCCTCAGTAAATAGATTGAGTGCAGTGTTCTGTGAGCGAACACATTTGCGCTCCATTTGTCTGAGCTCACTTTATTTTTGAGATATCCATTGTTTACTTTACTAAAGTAAAAGAACGAAACTAAATCAAAAGGCAAATGATACTACAGCTTAAGAAACCCTCGTTAGCTTGTCAAGGCACCTTAATAACATAACAAAGATTGGACTTAAAAGACATATGACATCAATCTCCTAATAAACGTCTTTGAATCTAAGGACTCTTGTCTTTAATGTATGATCTTTGGCCATAGTTTTAACTATTAGGATATTAACAAAGGTGCCCATTTAGTGAAGCTTGTAAATTAAATATTGATCTATGCCTTTATATAAAGGAAAATTATATAACAAGAGTAAAACCATTTTGATTTCCACTTCATGATAATTAAAGTTAAATGAGTTTTAAAATTGTTTGAGAACAAATTGCTCATAGCGTTAGCTTAAAACTTTGATGAAATCATGATTCGATTCGACAATTTTAGGCTCGAGTAATTTTAGAGTTATCAAAAGCGGTTAAATGATGAAGTTATCTTAACTACTAATCTACAACCTTTGAAGTAATTAGGTAAGTAAAAATAAACTTTAAATAATTTCAAAATTGTACCACAGAACAAAATTAGCGGTCAGACCACTTCGGCAAAAATATTCTATAATACATTCTTTCTTAATATTACAAGCACACATATAAACTTTAAATAACTATTAATTTTACAGTGAATTCTTGTTTTTAAGCAGTGTCAAACTTTTAGATCTATTTTTGTGTTCGTTTTATTTATACTTTTTGTAAAAATAGTATGAAGATAATAGTAGTAATATCTGAAAACTTCAAATGATATTTTAAATACAATTCTGTTAGCTAGTAATGTACACAATATACAAAATTTAATATTAATCTTAATCACTGTCTGTAAGTTTATTACTTCGCGTTTAATATGCTTTGTAAAGTCTCTGATGGTAATGTTTATCACGAAGTTTGTTACGAAATTAAACAATATTTTATGAACAACATCTATTAACTTAACGCACAAAAATATGTACTATATTTATATAATTCGTTTAAGATTAAAAAAAACGTTTTAATCTTTTCGAAAAATCTTCTTCATTCCTTTTATAGTAAGTATACTACATGTAAATTTTACTGATATTATTTAAAAAAGAAAATCCGGACGTCTAAATTATCATATCCTATTTTTATCGCAGAATCTTATGTTTTTTATTTAAAAAATACAGTCTCACATTATTTGTGGCCATAATTCTAATAAACTTTACGTTGCTCGTTACTCAATAAACCGCAGGATTTAATTACATTGTACCCGAAATTGGGTGCGTTAGTTAATTTTCTTAAATTACTAAAGTTAAAGTGACGTAAATTAGAATTCTTTTAGTCTATTTGCAGTGAAACTAAAATAAATTAGAAGCTTTTAACAGTTTGACTTGTACACTAAAACTTGTTTATTTTTGGTATACAAGTCAATTTAAAATTTAATTGGTGTCACTATCTAATAACACAACAGTAAAATTATATACAAAAAAAATAATCTTAGCAACACGTCAAATAATTTGAAGATAAATTTAATTTAGCTTACAGCAACATCGTGTTAAAACATTAATAAAAAATGCGTGAAAATGTGTATAAATTATTCGTAGTAATAAATCGCGTCGGCTAACGTTATAAAAATTCACATATGTACGAGTATTTGTTCCGCCTTAGCTCGTGCTCATACAAGGCTTTTGATGGATGGCTCCGGAGATTGTACGTCAGGATTACATTTGTATGACATTATGATATTTAAAAGTTGGAGCCATCAACTGTCACGTTGCTAAATTGAATTTTAAAATAGTACTACTTTAATAAATTAACAATTAATGTAAAAATTATTAATATTGATTTATTTATTGTTAATAATTACCACAAATATTAGCTAGCTAGTTAGCTTTAACTTTTTTGTGGTAAGTACTTAGTCTCTTCTACTCTATTCTAATAAGTATTTTTATTGATCTAATATTTGTTTATGAATCATAAAACTGACTTAAAACAAGTATCTGTTATTTTTATTAATCGCACTATCTTTTTTGTAACTGATACAATGATTTATTTTGTTGGGTACGACTACACAAATGTAGCCACTATATTTTGAGTAATGAACACAATAGTGGGATTACCCAAAGCACATTCGCTACGAAGGGAATTTGATCGTTATCTCACACGTGTCAAGCACATGACACCAAAGTATCTTTCGATTGACCATAACGCCAATCGAAAGATACTTTGGGTAATCCCCGAGATATATTTGAATATTAAACTTCTATACAGAAGGAAAAAAGTTATTATAATAATACGTCCGGAAATACTTTGGCGTTCTTTTTAGCGCTCTATGAAAGGAAGATTACGTACAATCTCTTACAGCGAGTGGATCGTGCTGACGCATGAATTTTTAGCATTACGCTATTATCTTGAGTCTATAATCTGGAAAATGTCAACTGAATTATTCCTGAAATTCTACCACGAAGGTTTAATAGAATATTAAAATATTTTTTATTTTAACTAAAGGAACAAAAAAAAAAGAAATAATTATAATATTAATTAAATTATATAAAGTCAATTGATTTTGTGTTTTAAGTAAAGTTGGATGTATGTTCTTTTTTATTTTACTAGAAATATATTAAATAAGTAAAAATATTATAATAGTTACATTACAAAGATTCTTATCCTTTAAAAATAATGCTTTAAATGATAACTTTAACAGTATTAAAGTTAAAAAATCATGATTAAAATTACTAATGGAAATAAAAGTCTTGACTTAACACTTAACACTAACGTTAATAAAAGTATTTTCGTCGTTTTGAAAAAGAAATACTTCTTTAAAATTATAAGCTACTTTAAGTGGACGAAGATTAATAATTCACCTCTATCTAAGCTTTTAAAATATTATGCTTGATCGTCCTCATTTTTTTTAATGTTTAAAAATGTGTTCTAATTTTTTCAGTTGAACACTTTTAAGAAAATTATAAAACAATTAAGTATTCCAACTCATGTTAAATTAGGTTTTGTATAACATGTTAATAATATCAATAAGTAAGCAAGTCCGACCCATGATAGGCTCCATTTTCCACAACTCCACAACTAGCGCGTATTTTGCGTGACTTCGCACATATCTTTGAATTTCTTCGCCGATATGTGCAGGTTGCATCACGATGTTTTCCTTCACCGTACGAGGGTCGGGTAAATGTAATATCCATATTCAATTATACCAGTATTGAGTAGTAAAGCAGGGACGTGAATTTGCAATTCACAAGTTTATCCCACTGCAAACACAATTTGAATTCAATTCCATATTAGAAGATTATAGTTTGCGAGATGTTGAAGATTTTAAGCGAATCATCTATCCTTGTACTATAGTTGGAATCAATTCAATTAATACTAAAGATTACATTGTAACATTCTCAACTGCGAGTGCAATTTAATTAGGACATCAGTTGCTTCTAGCCTTTTCAGCCACAAAATGTTGGATATTTAAATATCTTTAAAGTAGTAAAAATCTCATTTATTAAACGTTAAAAACTTTAATAAAATAAGTTTGCTTGTTATGACAAAATTCTTCCAATCCATTGCAAACGGCTTTGCCTTTTAGCAATTTTTCAATCAGTGCATAGGAAGTGGTTTGGTTGAGTTTTGCATGTCGTACGTTTTCGTATGCACACAACGAGCACGCTCAATCAACTCTCAAAGAGTCGCCAAAGCAGGTGAGATCAAAGGCCGGCCGTAACTCGCCGTCGCTGTGCACAAACTGCCCAAATATCTGTCGAAACGTTTTTGACGTTTAAAGCTTTGCTTTCAAATCAGACTTTGCTCTGGAAGTCAAATAGTTTACAAATATTCGTTCTGATGTGATTATAAAAGATAAAAAACTATTTATTACTGGTGAAAAAAGCCTTGTAACATAAATATCTGAGGAGACGTTGTGACGAAATTTAACGAAGGTGTAGTTTGTATTCTTCCCAACCTTTCACCTAAAATCTGACATTTCAAGATTTTTGGTGTACAAAGATTTATATTTATGTTTTTGTAGAGTTCAATTCTATAGGAATATGTTCTATTTCTATTTCATTACTCTGTTGATATTCATAAAACTATTTCGTATCTAGAAAGTGGTTGGTAATACATAGTCGAGCATTTTACTCAGTCCTTGTGTAGTCTGAAACAAGCAGGAATAGAGCTTTATGTGCAGTAACTTTTACAAAAGGAGAGAACGTCCGTGAGTTTTGATATCTTGAAATAAAAGTAGGATCTAAACTTTTTCTTCTTTGTTGTTATGACAAAATAAATATTTAAACGTGAATGTTTTTTACGGATATAAACTATATATTATTTCTGCCGGAACTAATCAGAATAATGTGTATATTCAAAAAGTTACACCTATGAACTTATAATTACAAAACATTACGAAAGAAAGATGAATCTGTGGTTTAATTCAAAACGTAACCTTGTAATAAGTATTTTATTCATTTTATATTAATAATAAAAAAAGAAACGTAGAAAAATGGAATAACAAGTCTTAGACATAATACCGATTTATTGTTGAACGTGTTTTGATATATTGTAGGTTCATACATACGTAATGTACTAAATCATGTGTCGATGCGTCATTTCATGGATTGATTTATTTCTATGCCAGATACACCTTTCATTTTTTACATTATTCAAAACAAATTTGTATAAAAAAGTACAACAGGACGAGTAATTTTGTTAACATTGTAAGAGAAAACTGCTTCATAATATGCTGACATGTAAACATCAATGCTTCTTCAGATTTATTAACATAATACAATAACTATTTATTTATTATTAGATTTACCAATAAAGTATGATACAAGTTTTACATACTTATTTATATTCTTAATCCTTATCCTTACATAGTATAAAACAATACCGTTTTTTATGTTGTCTCTATATATGCTTGAATCTTTAAAACTACGCAACGGATGTTGATGCGGTTTTTTTAATAGATAGAGTGATTCCCAAGGAAGGCTTTCATGTATAATACATTCACAATATAGTAGAGTAATACTGATAATTTAGAGTTTTTTTAATATGATGTCGTAAATTAACATATTTTTAGTGCTTACATTGCAAACGCTGTAGTATTTAGTTTCAGCATTATACCGATTTGCACCCGTGCGAAGCCGGGCCGGGTCGCTAATCATAAAAACGAGTATACTTCACTTATAGGTAAATACAACATTCGTAGAGATAAAAAAGTACAAAATCAAAATAAAAATTACAAAACAAACCCTATAGCAACTGACCAACTGTTATTACATAGTAACTATTAAGCATTAAATTGTTACTATAATGTAACTATTAAGTATATTTACAATTTGAAACTTTTCTTCAAGTCTTTTTACCTTTAATATTTTGGAACCATAAGATATCGAAGTAAACATCGATCACATAAAAGTTCCTTTGACTGATTCACTACGTTTGTAACTTTGATGATGTCTCTTTTATGTTCTTCGGAGAATTATATTGATAAATGTTTTGTTATATTTTTATTTACATCGCAATTTTCGGTAATATTTTTAGAACTATTAAAACGATAATACATAGACTTAATAATTCACTAAAGGAAAAAGAAACGTAACAAAAAAAGTAACACAAAAACACTGCCCGGTATTTAATCGTTTTTTGGACTATATTTTCTATTGTTGTCCTTAACAGTTCAAAGCAAACGGTTGAATTGCTTAATTGGATTTGCTTGGTATTAATTTGGCGGAACTTATTAGAAACCTTTGTTAATAAATTTTTTGATTGAATGTTAGAATAATTAAATGGATGGCACACAAAGAACTATTTTGCTTTAGTTTTCATTAAATATGTTCAATTTTGAGTTCAATAATTTTATTCGATTGAACGGAATTTCATCGATGTAGCTAAACCAATGTTATAATATTTAATGTATAGAAGTAACATAAATTTAATATATTATTGAACAAGCTCCTTATTACCATGCCGGGGAATGATGTAATAAGGTAAAAAAAAGTTATACCTTTCCGATTCAATCAATTTCCAGTTCAGTAGGCCTGAGCTGGGTTGGAATTTAGAATATTGGAAATATTTCAGTGTTCACCAAAATGGATATATTATGAAATTCTTTGTATCTTCGGTAAAAAAAATGATATGACAAATATTCTGACAATGCCGTAATACATATTTAGTTATACTTTTATTAAATTTGTACTTGATTTACAAAATTCCTCATCTTGTCCATCTTTTATGATGTAAATCAAAAGATATAATTTTATGAATGGACGAAATTATCACTTTGTTCTTTTTGTCTCAACGCTTATATAAAATTCAAAGTAAACCTTCAAAGGCGTTTTAATAAATATTAAAATATTAAGATATTATTAAATTTGACAACGAAAGCTGTATTTAAATTTACAGACTTGTCTAACGCCAATTTGAAATTAGTTTGAAATTTCAATTCAAGGAAACTCTAGTCTGCGACAACAAGCTAACGTAGAGCAATAATTAAATGTAGCCAATTTATATCGTTCGACTTATAATCTTATATTTTTACGTAATCACAGTTTCTATGAATGTGTAAAAATATGCTTACAAAATATTATTTTGACATAATGTTCTCATAAATTACAATATGCATTTAAAGTCTGAACACGTCCGTACCCAGATCTTCCTCCATATTCCGAGATTATAATACCGTTGCGTGAAACATGCCAAATGTAGTTTAACCGATGTGATATTCAAAGCGGCTCCCGCGGGCGTTTTGCAAGAAGAGTGTAATTTCGTGAAAAATGTTGACGACTACGGTTTGTATTTTAATGAGTTTCGCTTATATCTGAGCTGCCTCACTTATATTTTCATTTTAACTACAATTTAACAATGAAATTAAATCTTAGCCTAACATTTTTAACAAGAGATAAAGTCCTATATCTACGTTTGTTTCCACTCCTTACTCAGAAGATGTTGGCCTTACTTAATAGTAACTTCAGCTTAATCATTGTCACAGGTTAATTATTTGATTTTTTCTTACCTTATCAAGACATCGTTTTGTTTTATTTAATGGATACTGAACGTAGAATAAGGACCATAGATGACTGAAACATAGTAGTGTAGTTCGACCCATGATGGGCATTTTCCGCAACTCCACGACTAGCGCGTATTTTGCGTGAATTCACTATCTTATAAATATATCTTTGAATTGTTTCGCTGCCATGTGCAAGTTGCATCACGATGTTTACCTTCACCGTAAGAGCGTCGGGTAAATATGTACATAAGAAAATCGAAAAACACATTGCTACAGCTGGATTGGAACTAGGGACCTGCAGATTACAAGTCAAGAGCTTAACCCCTGAGCCACCGACGCTCTAACTGAGACATAAATGTAATTTAGTTTAATGAAACGAGTAAGAACTATAAATAGTATTCCACTCTGATAGAAATAAAGGAGTTAAATAAAATTGGAGATATTCGGTAGCTGTACAGACTTCGCAATGAATTCAATTGTTATACTCTTTGATACTCAGACATGGACGTTATTTTGAAGTACCTACAAAGCTAATTTAATTCAATGCCTTATTTAATCCTTAACTTACGAGTATTTATATTAATCTACGGGTTTCTAGCTGTTAATATCATCAGAACTATGTAGTAAGTAATACATGCAATTTGAATACAAGCAGGATAAGAATATGGCATACAAACTGTGCAATAATATACAAAAATCCTTTCTTTGAATACCATAGTCATACTCAGAAACGTGACATTTATGTAGATGGTAAATGTCACATTGCAATTAAAATTATTAAGTGACAAGGAAGCGTTCCAGAGATATCATAGATATGTAATAAGATTGCTCATCGTAGTTCAATTTAAGTTGTCACTATACTATTAATTGATAATAATATATGGCTGTGTAACAATTGATTACACCTAATTAATTGCGAAGATATGCATCAGATATATGGAGAAACTGGAAGGCTACCCCAAGTACCTTCGTTAAGAAGCGATTCTATAGCGAACCTCAAAATGTATGAAATTGACTGAATGCCATTGTCAATTTCATACATTTTTGTTGATTCCATCAGCGATATCGCCAATCTAAAAGAACTTTGGGTAGTCCCCCAGTACTGTTGTTTAAGCGTAGTGTGAATTTCCATGTTGTTTATGACTCCATGTCAAATGAAGTAGCTACGTTTTCTTTATGAACATATTTGTACCGGATAAACTCATAAACTACTGAGCTTATTGTAAATTATGCCAATAGAAAGTGCTGATTTTATGCGGTGCTTAATAAAGTATAACTGCAACACTTACAGTAATCAAAATAATTAAGGGCTGTTAGTATAGATTTATTATGAGAAATCTCTACTAAGTAAGGATTAGAAGGACTTAGTGACCCTTAAATGTCTGTGAGTGCGACAAATAGAGTAAAATATTAACTAAATGTTAAAATAGAACGTATATTTGAAATCGATCAAAGCCTCAGCTGCAAAGGAAAAACATCTTTGAGTAACCTTAATGCCTCAAGAGAAACCTTAAATCTTCAGTTACGGCCTCTGAAGCACTTTATCACGGCCCTAAAAGTTCGTTCAAAATGAATTAGTAATACACTGTGAAATAAATATATTTTATTTTGAGCGTTTTTTGTTTACAATTTAGGTATTGATTATATTTATAATTTGGTCAAGTAAATGTCAAGAGCACAAGAATTAAACGAAAAATAAGTAATTAATTATGAAATTGTTTTGACATTTAAGTCTATAACAAAGAAAGTAAAGTCTATTCTTTGTCAAACAAGACCCAGAAATAACCGAATAAAAGTACATAACAATGCCTCAAATACTAATCAAGATCAACGAATATTATAAAGGTGATATTAATAAAAAACACTAAAATAAATAATAGACAAAAGATTTAGTAATGTCTAAGACATTAATCCTCCTCCTTCGTTAGTATTCTCATTCAAGTTAGTATCTTTAGTTCGTTTGACAAGCAATATCCGGTCGTTCCATTATTTACCTCATTGCAGACTCCTATATAATTCCTCTTTGGCCCAAGTCTTATTGTTAAAACTTTCTTAACTTTATCTGCTTGATACTTTTTAAGAATTAAAAAGACTTTTATCAGCGGTAGTCTTCTATGGGCAACGGTTAACAATAGCAATGTCCTTATAGGAAGAGGAATTGTCCTCTTGCTGTGCATCTCATCCTCTGTAGATTAAGAGTAGGCAACGCATCTGCAATTGCAGATGTCTATGGGCAGCTGTCGCTTCGCTAACCGAATCCAGGTTGATTGTTTGGCGCTTTATAATATAAAACAATTGACTGCACAGTTTTACAATTTTAAAGAACCTAAAGCCGGATACGGACGTTCAGATTTTTAACTGTACAGTTAAAACTGTTACGTACACGTCAATTTGAACTGCACAGGTGAACTATACAGTGATCAGTTTTGCTTACAAACGTCAGTTTTAACTTTGCAGTTATAACTCACCATACCCGATTTAAATCGTTGATTTGTTCGTAAGTCAACTAATTGATTGTTTTACCTTATAAATTCATATAAATTGATAAAGTTACTAGTAGGATATGCTTGTCACGTTTGAATATTATATTTTAATTCATAAATGGAAAGAGTATAAAACATACAATGTATAGAAACGAAAATTATGTGTAATACGATTCAGCTGTAGACTTAGAAATGTTATATTTTATAGCAAGAGCTCGCAGCTATTTTAAAAATCCAGGTCTCTTGAACCTCTGCGGACGTTTTAAGAAATAAAACATCAAAGCTTTACTGTTGTATTTGAAATAGAAGCGGGAGTTTACAAAATAAAGAAAGATACTGTCAATGTAAAAATACATTTTTTAGAATTAAAGTAGTTTCCGAAAACAATTCTTTAAATAACAATAATGAGAAGAACAAATTATATATTAAGACAATTAAGAAACAGATTTTATCCTAAACTTTTTTTTGCCCTTTGTTCATGTGCAAAAATAACTGCTTAATTCTTGCAAAAATGTTCACATGATTTATTTTAAGTATCGATGACACATCATGTATAATTTTGTTCTTCCGTTAAATGAACTGGAAATCGTTCACATCATTGGAAAGTATGATATTCGATTACGCTCCTTCGTAACCATTCATTTTTATACGTTTCAAAATATATCGTAATAAAAATGTTATATTTTAGCACATTGCGTATAAAAAAACCCTTTTCAATTAAAACAAACATAGCGATTTGAAAGATCTATATTTTAACATTTATATTTTATTATAACTATGAATGAACAAATATTTAAAGTTGTGTTGATCGTATAATGTGGACACGCGGACAAGAAAATTACATGAATTTTTATTCGTACGTTCACTGTTTATTGTTTAAGATAAAGCATGTCTTTAGGTTCTTTAGGTATTTTTCTCAGGCCTTGTTTTGAAGAAGAAAGAATCGTTCAATGGTAATGATTTGGATGTATTCCGAACCGTGATGAAGTACGTAAAAGGTCGTTACATAAGATTAAAGGTTTCTTTATAGGGTATCAAGGTTTCTTAACGACGTTTCTCCTCGCCGCTGAATTCGTGATAAAATTCAACGTTTTGTAGTTCTACGAGTACAATCATTGTAATATAGAAAGAAACTCTTTACGAAAAAAACTTTATACTTTTTATTCTTTTGTTTTGTGATTTTCGGTTATTCTTACATATGATAAATTGCGGAAATCCTTAGTAATTATATCATAATATATTTACCTCTAAAATGCCATCTAAACAAAGCTTCTTAAACGATTTCAGACATAGTTCTTACTAATTCTATAGAACAAAGATGTAGTATTTGCAATTAATTGTGGTCTTCTTTAACAAATCACATAGCCCGCATTACGAACAAGTTTTAGTTGGATAATGATTCTACGATTTCTCTTTTTAATCCACCACTGTAATTGACAAAAATATCTATTTTTAAACATTATTTGTGAGTGTATAAAGTACGTAAAATATTAGGTATTTATATTATAGTAAACGGTCGAAGAAATCTATAAGATGAGTTCGAAGTCTGAGATCAGTTATCAAAGGCGTCTCTTCCCGATTCCGCAATGAGGTGAATAATGGATCTGGCGGATATTGCCTGTCAGCGTAGCATCGCGGTCAACCTAAGCAAGAAAGCAGTTGGATGTTATACGTATAGTTTCTCTTCCTTTTGAGGATACTAATAGCTTCGTGGAATTATGGTCAGTTTTATTAAAGTTGTAATAAAGACATCACTAAAGTTATTTCTAAATGATTATACTTAGGTACTCGTTGAATAACTATATGATTAATTTAGTGCACAACTTCAAACATGTCATATCTATAGATTGTTGGACAACTAATAGGACGGTTCAATATGCGATTGGAAAAGTGATTTGCAGTAACCACTTTACCAAAAATCTACATGAAGTCTACTAAAAGTTCAGTATGCGTGTTAGTTTGATGATACGAGTAGCTAAAGAATTGACTGAAAGGATACATAATAAATGACGAGGCAAATCGCAATTAATGTAGCAATTTATCCGAATCCGAGTACGAACCTGATTGAAGACTTTGACCTTTGATAAATAAATGTGAAAGGAATTAATTCCTGTTCCCACATTGTTAACTGTTATCCTTTAATACCGAGGGGAAACCTGACCGCTAACCACTTTGCTTAAATTTCCAAGCTTTTGTACTTTAAAACTAAAAACATTCGCTGTTCAGTCCAGTAAGTGGTGAGCATTTGTTATACGGAAATGTATTTCTATTAATAAATTCTTATTACCTTTATAGTATTTTACCTAAGTAATTATAAGTGAATATTATTATTTTCTTTGCTTATAAAAATAAATTATTAAAATTATGCAATTGAGATTTATTTAAAAATGCTTAAAAAAATATAGTAACATTTTCTCCACATATTTTTTATTAAAAATAGATTGAAGAAAATCATTTCGTGTAAGTACAAATTTTATCCCAAGTATTTTGTTATGTAGAGGGGAATAATTTATAAGTCTATAACCATAAATTTCGATAAAGAATCGCGAACATTCGTGTAACAGCTGCCAGAGATTGCATTACAATGATCTGAATTCGATTTGAGGAACAAAACGATGAGTGGCACAAGCACTTAATTATTTATGTCTT
>QDHC01003543.1:121315-132696 GCA_013186455.1 Papilio dardanus tibullus | reverse complement strand
TATTTAAATTTGGACGCTTATTTTCTTTGTATGGGATGGGGTATCTGTATATATTATATTATCTGTGGTCTTACATAATTTACTTAGAGCGTCGGTGGCTCAGGGGTTTAGCTCTTGACTTATAAACCACATGTCCCGAGTTCAAATCCAGCCATGTACCAATGTGTTTTTTGATTTTCGATTGTCATATGTACATATTTACCCGACGCTATTACGGTGAAGAAAAACATCGTGATGCAACATGCACATATCGCCGAAGATATTCAATGATATGTGTGAAGTCGACCAACCCGCATTGGGCCAGCGTGGTAGACTATGGCTTAGTCACACCTTAGGGTATGCTCCGAGTCCCTCGGAGGGGACATATAGTAAGCTGGAGATGATGATAATATACTTTGTCACTGAATTTACTATCAAACTAAATAATTGTTCAATTATGACGACACATTTGATAAACTTATCGAGGGCTCCATTAGTAGCTTTGTCTGTAACGTCTGTACTGATATAATAAAAATAGAGTTTTTGGACATTGTAATGATAGCAACTACGCGTATTTATTTAAAAACCTGATTTGTAATGTTAAGGTTATAGTCTATTGAACATAATGCTGCGCCAGTTAGGAACCAATCACTAAAAAAAAGATGTAAAGAAAAGTCGAATATAATGTCTGTTCACCACTAAATTATTCTCATAACAAATTAAATATGACATCAATGTACAAAATTGTCACGAAGTTTTTCATTCGTCTTTTTGATATGACAGACGCATTTCTATAAATGTAAGCAGTTTTGTTCTTAAAGTGTAAGCATAAACTTAGCAGCTGGCCCGAGCTTAAGAGGTTTCTTATGTGGCCCATATATAGCGTACGTGCCCCACGCGCCAAGGGCTTGCCTTACAAATATGAGCATTCCTTTTATATCCGATTTAAATATTTTGCTACGTAATTCTAGTTGTAAGTAGAAAGAATAATAATAATAAGTTCGACTTTTGGACATTAAATGTGAACTTAGTACTCGTGAACGTAGTCACCGCCTCATAGAGTCGTTATAATTGCTCACTAAAGGATGCTAAGTGTAGATTTCTCATCCAAAATCTTCATTTAAGGGCCTATTTAAGCAATCTGAGTATGAAATTAAAAGCAATAGTCACCATAGTTATTTTGTATTGTTAAGAGTATTTTAGAATTTCTTTTCAAGTTTAAAAATGAGTACGAATTATTTAACAGTCTAAATATTTATTTATGCCCCAAAGACTTAGTTATTTTAGACATTCCAACGGTATTCTAATTCAGTACTTGCGATAAGTGTTATGTCCGGTCTATTTTCTTTGTTCTATTTGATAATAAGCCGAGGCGTTCGCTTGCATAAGAGCTATCGATAGCGCCCCATATTCAGCGTACGTGCTCGCTTTAGCTAGTTTAAGCACTTTAAGTAAGAAAGTGAGCTAGGTTTTTTTTCGGAGGCATCGTTTTAAAACGTTTATTTTCGTAGAGGCGTAATTTCGTAGAGGGTAAATTCGTAGTAAGTAAATTTCGTAGAGTACCTAAGTTTAATATTACGAGGATAAACGCCCATTTTATTACATCAAAGTTATTTTCAAGACAAAATTAATTACAGAAAAAAATCTTTAGTAATTAAAGTCGAAAATTACAAAGTAAATAAATTCTTTTAAAAATCTATTACATTAGAGACAGAGCTTACCGTAAATTTGAATCAAGTCGGTATTTTATGCGGGTATTCTGAGAAAAGCTTTCCCTGGGGCTGATCCGTCAGAGCTGCAACCAATCTTTTCATGTTGCGATAAATGAATTACATGTATACGTCTTGTACCTTGTACCTACTTTATACTAAAGTCGTTTTATTTTAACAAGAACTGAACCAATGATTTACGTTTATAGTAGAAAATGTAGTAGATATTGATAAAGAAATTCGTCATATTATGTTGCCAAATATTTAATTGATAATAAAGAACATTCCCGACTTAAATAAATATAGAATAAAGAAGAACAACTAGCAAGAGATAGCTCAGGACAGGCGACGGTGGCGTTCTCTTGTGTCGGAGGCCAAGACTCATTTTGGGTCGTTTCTCCAGTGGAGTAAGTAAGTAAAGAACATTCCCAAATTAAAAATATTATTACAAATGACTAAACACTTCCAGCTTCCAAACATAGAACGAATCTGTCTGATGAAATCATAACACTATTTTAATATTTTTTAAAATTAAATTAGTACAAGTAAAAATTAGGAACTCGATATGAGTCATTGAGAAATCAAAACTAAAGATACGGTAATTATAACGTCCCGTTTTGTACTTGCTCGAAATAAAGCTAATTGTCTTGTCCTGTACGTACGTAGTCTGGCATATTATTAATAAATCGAAAAAACTAGTTGTCTCATTTTTACCCTTAAGTTTTAATTATGCTATCTTTTTCCAACCGCTTGTCGATGTATTGAAGTGAAAATTAAAAAAATTCGCGTGTGTTTCGCGGAACACTTTAGTCGTTTGATTTATCATTATCCTTACATAGTATAAAACAATAACGCTTTTTATGTTTGTATATATATATGCTTGAATTTTTAAAACTACGCAACGGATTATGATACGGTTTTTTTAATAGATAGAGTGATACATAAGGAAGGTTTTCATGTATAATACATTCACAATATAGTAGTAGAGTAACACTGATAATTTAGAGGTTTTTAATATGATGTCGTAAATTAACACATATTTAGCGCTTACATTGCAAACGCTGCAGTATTTAGTATCAGCATTATACCGATTTGTACCCGTGCGAAGCCGGGGCAGGTCGCTAGTATGACTATAATGGTTCTATGGTATGAAAATTTATTAACGTCAGTATTTATTTCATTTGGAACGTGAAATTTCTAATTAAAATTAAATTACATACTTTGTGGACTTATGTATCCGTTCTTTTTAATTATGCCGCTTGATTTGTATGCACTAATTGTCTGCCCGTTTTGTGGGTTTCGGGTACATTGTACAGCTGTAATGAGCTCTTTTGTTTTGTGTCATATGAAAATGTGCCACAAACTTCGTCCGAAATGAATAAGTAGAATTTTAATAACTGTTAAGCTTTAATCTGTACGAAATTAACTCTTTGTTTCGTTTATTTGTTTACGTTTGTTGAAATTGACTTTCATTTGTTTCCTTAGTCGTAGCAAAGATAAATATAAATAATCAATTGTCATATTTTTGACTCAACCTTTTTGAGGCTAACCTAACTTAAAGAGGCAAACATATTTTTATTGTTCAAAAACCTTTAATATTACTTATTTACTACTAATAATACTTAAGAAGTACCTTTCTTTTAAGGTAAAAGGACAATTTTAAACGGTAACAAACATTCGTTTCTAATCGTCTTTGCAAACTAATTTCCTGTAACTAACTTCGGTAGTTACAGCGGAAGCGATTTAGCAGTGTGTTGCGGATACAATGTGTTACTCTCGTTTTAAAGTAATTGCCCAAACTCGTGCTTTGTTACTTAAATGATCTTAAGTTAATCTTAGTTCCTGACTGATATTGTTAGAATGTATTCATACAAATTACAATTACATTGTTAAGCCGGTTACAAACGTTCAGTTTTTAAACTGTACAGACGTACACACGTCTATTTGAACTGGACAATAGAACTGTACAGTTCTCAGTTTTGCTTTTACAGGTCCGTTTTGTACAGTAAAAACTGTACAGTTAAAACTGGGCGTCTGTAGCCGGCTTTACGTCGTTACATTGATATAATGTAAGCTTGGATATTCTGCTGTTATTGTGTTCAAATACGAATGTTTAAAATTATTGGTCTGGTATATTACTAATCATAAATAACGCCCTCTATTGTGCACATATATTACAATAGTTTAATGTTAACCAGTTTGGTACGAGCTATGAACTGTAATTTCCAAGACATAGATAGTATGATTATATATACTTTTTACTTTTTTTTTCATATATTATAAAGTGGCAAACGAGCAAGAGGCCACCCGGACTCGCTGAAATAGCGAAGCGACCGCTACCCATAGACATCTACAATTGCAGATGCGTTGCATACCCTTAATCTTCGGAGGAGGAGACGCACAGCAAGAGGATAATTCCTCTCTCTATTCGTCCTCTCCCCCGGAAAATCCACTTCCTCTTCCCATCATTTCCTTATAGGAAAAGGATAGGAAGGGAAAGTGGAAACACGGAATTGCATCCATTTCACGCCACAATTCTGTGTGGTCGTGGTATTTTCCGGGCGAGCCGGCCAATTCGTGCGAAGATCTTAAAGCGGGCTCTACCACTGTCATCTTACGTTTTGAAAATTAACCTTTAATAATAGATTCCTTTCTTCTTTGCTTAAGTCTTTCTTATTTCTTCTTGTCTTGTTTTATGATTCAAAAACGTATGTTTATTGATAGATCTTTCTAGTGACTTTTGTGGTAATATAAATAGAGACAAAATACAAGTATCGGTTTGGCTCCTCGCGCCTGTATTTCACGGACGTTGCAATTCATATCGCGAGCCAAGTTTCAGACAGAATTTTGACCAACGTACTCCGACCGCAGTTTTATTGCCGATCTGCCAACAGGCGTACCGGCCTGCCAATACCACCGCAGGATACAACACTGAAATCCAATTTTAACTAGCGCAACCTCTATTGGAAAGATACCTAAGTAATTCTTATAATTACACATCATTATTACAATTGTAATAAACATAAGACAACAATAACAACAAAGCAGGAAAGAGTACCGACCGCGAGTCTGTAGTTTTAATAAATAAAAAAAATACTCATCATTTTATTTGATTACATTTAACCCTTAACTTAAAATTACATTAACTCCGCATTTACACTGGCGCTTTTTAAGCGCGCGTTAAAAAAGCGTTGAAATAGAACAAATGCATTTCCTTGTATCTGGTCAGATGGAAGCGCTTTTAGCTTGCATTCCCACAGCGTTGCAAAGCGCTGGGTGAACGAAACAAGGTTGATTTTACAACTTCGTAATGATGAGAACGTTAAAAGCGCCAACGCCGACATTAAAAAAGCGTCCGTTTGAATGCAGGCAAACGATAAGCATCGGCTTAGATACTTTTTCCACGAAGCGAATATTTCGTCATCGGGTTCATATTTAATTCACGCTTTAACAACGCCGTAATTAAGGCTTTTACAAACAATAGTTGTAACCTACATTGTTAAAAAAAGGCTTTTAGTTGCACACAAAAATTCCAACTACCCGCGATGAAAGTTTCATAAAGCTTATACACGAGAATTTTAAAAGGTTTTTGACGCGGTGAGCGATATAAATATTTAAACAACTTTTAGTCCTATGTTTTATTTAGAAAATAAAAAGTACCTACTTCATAAAGACATAGTCTAGCCTCTGAACCGCCATTCGAATATGTATTTCTGTAATAAAAATATAAAAGATACAGTTTAGTAACAAAAAGTCGACCAAGATGTAGATGTAGTTCGACCCATGATGGGCACCATTTTCCGCAATTCCACGACTAGAGCGTATTTTGCGTGAATACACATATCTTTGAATTTCTTCGCCGATATTTGCAGGTTGCATCACGATGTTTTTTTCACCGTAAGAGAGTCGAGTAAAAATGTACATATTAAATTCGATAATCGAAAAACACATTGGTACATGGAGGGATTCGAACTCGGGACCTGCAATTTACAAGTCAAGGGCTAAACCCCTAAGTCACCAAAGTTATTTCAGTCGACTAAATACAAAACCAATTTTGGAAAAGATGACACTTAATCAATTTTCAATAAATGAAATATAGTGTGTTTATTCTTTTTATTCGTATTGGTACATTATATGTACCAAACAAATCATAACAGACAAAAATAAACCAAAAATAAATACTGCAACGTCATTCGGTCGTTTTATAGGTAAAATCAACATATGCTCTAGTATTTCCTTTGCGAAATGTTGCACTGAATAAATTAAATAAAATTAAAAGAACCGCTTTCGACACCGAGATAAATAAAAAGCCCTCGACGCGATGCGAGTAACGAATCGTGATGAGAATCATTCCATTCTTTACTTCGTTATTTGCTAAATGTATTTTATATGCTATTTCATATTTTTACTATTGTTTCATTTTATAGCTGCATTTCTTAATGACAACAGTTGTTTACCATCATCTTTATTAGGTACTAGAGTTTTAAAACTGTTTTTAAATATTTACTTTTAGTATTTTTTTTACATTTTTTGAGTACAGACTCTTGAGTTTTGCCTATGATCTGTAATCAAAACATTTGATAGTCTGTCCTTTGTTTTATTTAAATAAATACAGAAAAATATCACCTATACTCATATTATAAACTAGCTGTTGTGCGCGACTTCGTCCGCGTGGAATTAAATAATATAGCCTATGATACTCGGGGATAATATAGCTTTCTAATAGTGAAAGAATTTTTGAAATCGGTCCAGTAGTTCTTGAGTTATTTCAATACAAACAAAAATACAAAAATACAAAGTTTCTCTCTTTATAATATTATTGTAGTATAGATAGAAAAACTTTGAATTTTTGTATGTATTGAAATAATTCAAGAACTACTGTGCGAATTTTAAAAATTCTTCCACCGTTAGAAAACTTTGCTATCCCCGAGTAACATAGACTATATTTTTAGTCCCACGTGTACGAAGTCGCGAATAACAGCTAGTATTTTGTAAAGAAACATATTTAGTTTATATTCACAGTTCGCAGAGCATTTTTTCGTCAAATTTTACCGTGCGTAACGAACATTCACATCGCCGATACGACGGCATCTCACTCGTGTTACGACCATTTTTATATACCTTTATATTTTACTGCCGTAGCTGCATTTGAATATTACATTTTCTTTCTTGTAGCGATACTCCAATACAGAGTATCCGACAAATAATCCGAACCAAAAGATAAACCATATCATAAGAAATTATATTTCAAATTATTCGTATAAAAATAATAGTAAACGTATAGCTTGCGTTTTCTGCAAACAAACAGGAAATTTCTATTGTTAAGGCTAATATAAGTTAAAAGTAATGTTCAGTTACGTGTAATAGCCGTTGAAGATTACATCTTGATCTAAAATATTAAGTTTTAAAAAGAAAATTCTGATAATATATTATTCTGTGTGTTCCTCTGCCAGATGGTTTGAGCGAAATGGTCGACATCATTAAGTATTCCCTAGCTTACTTTGAGATGCACTTCAACAAAAATTCGCTTTGATGTCTTAGTTTGTCCGAGAGTTTAAAAAGCATCTTGACTTTAAAACCTCGAAATAATTGCAAGAAAAAATATAAAATAACTTTTGCATTTATGTTGCATACCATAATTTAAAGGACGAAATGTTGTACTTCCGCGGATTGGAATTTTGGACTTACTCGTTTCTACACACAAGGATATAAAATATATTCAAGCTTTAAAATATATTTGATGACCCATTTAGGAGTTTCAAAAATCATAATTTAATAACATAGTAATATTATTAAATTGCTCATCTTAGTTTCACGCGATCAGTTCAGCTACAAAAACTTTATTGTACTGGAAACTCGTTAAACAAAGAACCAGATATCGAAAAGAACACAGAGAATAGAAATAATTGCGCAGTCAATTGTGGAGTAAAAGCTTTTCTAAAACAAAAAGATTCCTTTGGCGGGCAGTTTTTTAATACTTTTGTAACAGTGGTTTATAGACGTTAAATGCACGGACTACTTTCACATCTTATTGTTGGAGGTCAACCCTGTTGTAAAAAAAGGTCAAAATTATATTTACAGTCAAACCTGCATAAGCGAGAAACCTCTATAAGCGACAGTCATTCTCTGGTCCCGACGAGCTACCTCCATAAGCGAGAAACTTGAATTAGAGAGAAACCTGTACAAAGGTGACAAATATCGCGGTCCCTTAGACTTTCGTTTAACTAGGTTCGACTGCCACAAGCTTACAAACACGGTAAATAAGAATTCGCGGAATCAAACAGTTAGGTGTAAAAATGCCTTTGTAAAAAGGTTTCGGCAATTGAAACTAACGGTAAGTATGACACAAATGTTCTAATTTAAAATAGAAGTACTAGAAAAGATTAGAATAAGAGTTTCCATTCAGATCTTATCCGCATATTATATCAAAGTCTGACAGATATATTCAACTTGACGGCACTCTCACAATTTGTTATATTCCTTGGCGGATTCTATCTTTTTGAATAACCCGAACAAAAGTAGTCACGTAAATGTTACAAAATTAAAATAAAGCTAAACAACCTATGAGGTTGAATTACTTCAGTCAACTATTTTATTTACTTAACTTTTGAAATCGCTACAAGCATTTAATTAATAAAACAACGGAGAAGATAAGTAGAAGGCATTTTCTGAAATAAGACATGGGAAGAGCCATGAGAAAATTAAAGATGGTGTAAGGAACATTTTATAGAGGAAGAAATCTGTACTTTTAGATAGATCTAAGCAACAGTTAATAACTGATGTTGTTTTAAAAATTAATGACTATGATTTTCAATTGTTTGCAAAATATCCCTTAATACAAAATAAGCTTATTTAACTGTTTTGGAAGTTTAAACCTACGCTCTGCGGCAGTTGGGTTCGAAGTCATGTTTATTCATTTCTATGATAGATACATATTTACGGGGAAAAATATTAAATTGTGTACAGGAGCAAGATGGTAACATTAGTCAAGTCAGAAACAAGATTACATTGTAATCAATCAGAAGCGCGAGACGTCGGCTCCAATTAATCAAGTCGTGTCTTGGCATCAAGGCATACAGTTGTTATTTTCACATCGTTATATTTTTTTAACTATGTACATTGTAATATTATAAGATATCATCATGTTCTTGTTATGTTATTCAAGATTTTACTGAGAGGTGTTATAATTATCCTGTTTTGATCTCTAATGGTGATGGAGTAAGAAAATAGGAAGCTGAGGAATTCCAATGTCTTATAATTTAATTTTCGGCTACTTTAAATCTCTATTTAATTGAGGTATTCATGTAGAATTATTACGTTAAAAAAATATCATAGTTCGTTATCTGTCTAATAACATTGTTCCTAATACACAACACAAATAATTATAAAGTACTGTAATTGTATTGACAAGCAAATAATATTCAATTAGTTACTCTAATAATAGAGTAAAGGAAGTAACAATCTGCGCGGCTAATAATTTATGATAGACATCTTTATAGCAAACTAGCTGTTGAGCGCGACTTCATCCGCGTAGAAATAAATAATATAGCCTATGTTACTCGGGGATAATGTAGCTTTCTAATAGTGAAAGAATTTTTGATATCGGGCCAGTAGTTCTTGAGTTATTTCAATACAAACAAAAATACAAAAATACAAAGTTTCTCTCTTTATAATATTAGTATAGATTATGATTTCGTGAGTAGGAAGATGGGCGATTTTAGACACCAAAATTAACTAAATTTGATAGTTTTATTTCGTAAATATATTTAATACAATAAGATGTTTATACTCGTACCTATTTTAAAGTCATCCCTTAGGATACGCTCCGAGTCCCTCAGCGTAGTGAACTGGTGATGATACCTATTTTTAAGGTTAGAAAAAAGGCTTTGCCTAGAATTATATAATAATACAATTATCACGAGCATTATAACAAAATCAGTTATTATGCGTATACTTTTAATTAAAAGTGTCAACATATACCGCTTTATTCCGAAACGAGAATCAGCGTTATTACAGTTGTACTTTCTATAATACATTTGGTACAGAACATCCTTGTTCCTGGTACTTCTTATGATACATAATTTGGTCCAATAAAACCCCTGTTCTATCTTATTTAGTGTCGAGTGTCCTCCAGTATCGTATAATCGACGATTTATTAGTCCTCGTTTATCGCAGTACTTTATACATTTTTTCGGAATACGGGGGTTAATGTATGATTTTTTTCAAATATTAAAATATTTTTTAGGCGTGTCATTAGCTGATTGTCCCGACACAGTTTCATTATGATTAAGATTTTAAAATGACGTTATCGTTAGCATAATGAAGGGAGCAGCTGCGGATCATTTTCACTTAATATTATCTTACTTATCATTTTGAATAAGACATTAAAGATATTGGTGGTCTAAATTACTTTAAAATAATAAATAACTGATACCAAATATTAAAAACAAGTTTAGGGTTAGGTTAGATAGTTAGAAATATGCGTTAGTAATTAATTACAAAGTCGGTATATCTTTATTAACACATATTTTATAATAATATAAAGAGGAAATCTTAATATTTTTGTATGTATTAAAATAACTCAAGAATTACGGGGCCGATTAGAAAGCTACAGTAACCCTGAGTAACACAGGCTATATATTTAATTTCACGCGGACGTAGACGTAAACAACAGCTAGTATTTTATATAATACATAAAAGGTATTATACTTTACTATTAAAAAAAACAATAAAACATATTATATAAAAAAAAGTCCACCACCAGCTGCAGAATCCGATGAGTCAAACAATAAGTGGTCAGGGCTAATTATTATTATTAATTAAATGAATTATTAAGTAATTCATCTAAATTCTAAATAGTTTTATAATACTTATATTGTAACAACGATTAACAAAAACTACATGAAATATAAAATAATAAACGAAGCAAATGAAACATTTTGATTACTCCGATATTACAAACAGCAAAAGAGTAAATAGGAACCGGGAATTGGAATAGAAATTGGCTCGTTTGAGCTTGGACCGTAATCATTCTATGGCCTCCACCCACATAAAACGCTTTCCTCTAACTCTAACAAGACCAACTGAACTTTTCAACATTTCTGTTTACACTTTTATGTAAACTCATAAGCTTGGTTTTACTCCTTTTAAAATAGTTAAAACTAAAGGTGTATTTTTTTGGATCGATTTATTTTTTATGCTATGTTTTTGAATATTCTAGACTTTAAATAGATAACCACAATAAAAAATCACCGTATTTAATGTAAATGTATTAAGATTATTGGCTGTTTTTAATAAAGTTATTATTATGAACAAATAATATTTACTTTCTTTCTACAATAAAGGGAAAATGGCTACGAAGGCATCGGTACCCGAAACCCTAATAATGGTTACTTTCATTATTGTCTAAACTGTTAATATTTAAGACGAATAAATATGAACTGTACATCATCCTTATCCTTACATAGTATAAAACAATAACGTTTTTTTTATGTTTGTCCCTACATATGCTTGAATCTTTAAAACTACGCAACGGATTTTGATGCGGTTGTTTTAATAGCTAGAGTGATTCATAAGGAAGGTTTTCATGTATAATACATTCACAATATAGTAGAATAACACTGATAATATAGAGGTTTTAATATGATGTCGTAAATTAAAACATTTTTAGCGCTTACAACATTATATTTGGAC
>QDHC01003543.1:84127-109714 GCA_013186455.1 Papilio dardanus tibullus | reverse complement strand
TAGTGTCTCTTAGGACTTCCTCTATCACCTGTTTCAGTTTTGGCGTCGACTTACGGGACACCCTGTATAAAAAGAATAAAACATGAATAGGCATGTGTAAACATATTATTTATGAATATTCAATATCTGCTTCTATATCTCTTCTATTTTTAACAAAGTTGTAATTTTTGTACTGTTTATTGTTGCAGTCAGCACGATTATTTGCATATCTAGTTTGACGTTAATAAAAAAATATCTATTTGTAAATATTATTTTTTCAAATTTAGATTCATAACAAAATCTATTGATAAAATAAAATGTCAATCAAAATAATTGAATAGAAATATTTTCCTAGCTATTTTCACGTCAATATTTTATTACTTAATTGGTTTTATTATTTGTTTGTACTATTGACTGTTTGATTTAACAAATGTCGGACTAGCATGTGATGTGGAATGTTTGTATAACTTTTAAATTGAACTGAAAATGTACGGTCGAATTGTCAGCTTCGAATGAAACTTTTTGCTATCAGTATCGTACTAAGTTTTGATGTTGCTAAGTTTATCCATTATTTTTACCTACGTATGAGTTTATTTTATAAATACACGAAAAACCTATGGCAAATTTTTTCCCCCTTATTCCGAAAAAATGTATAAAGTACTGCGATAAACGAGGACCAATAAGTCGTCGATTACACGATACTGGAGGACACTCGGAATTAAACAGGGATGTTCTGTATTTTGGAATAAATTTTATGAATGTACCAGTACCATACGAAGAAAGTACAACAGTAATAACGCTGATTCTCGTTTCGGAATAAAGCGGAATAAATGAGTGAGTATTTAGTTGTTAGACCCATGATGGGCCCGCAACTCTATGACTAGCGCGTATTTTGCGTGACTTCACACATATTTTTGAATTTTTTCGCAATCCATGTCTTGGAACAGAAGATGAATTGTAGCAATTTGAGAAGAGGTTTAGATGTATACTGTGTAAATTATCGGTTTTTGTTTTTTCTTCGATAAACAGAGTTACTTTTATACTTATATAACACGTAAATATATTTTAAATTCTCCTTGATTTATTCTGTACAGTTTTATTTGACTACAAAACGAGTTAAAGTCAGTAATTGTAATGAAAAGAAATGCAATTAAGAACACCCAACTTTAAGTTAATTCACGTTGAAATTGCTTTCCAATAGATTTTCCGCAATGAAATTTGCACGAACTCTTGCCATTTCATTAAATTTTATCTTTTTGTTAAATTACTTAAATACGTAATATAAACTTGTTTAAGATATTTTATCGACAAAAATATCAAAAGTATTTTTTAAAGGAACTGAAATGTTGCAACAAAATTTTAAAACACTCCTGTATTATTTTTATTATTTTCACTAATATTTTAATCTTATTTAAATATTGTCTAACCTTGTCTAACCTCATAAAATATTTGCAAATAAGTAAAAGACAATTTCGCATGATTCTCTAAAGTCAATAGGAAGTCCTTAATAGTTAAGCACTTTCTCCAATAGCTTGATATTTGGTGATAGTGACGTCATACGAATGTGTAATGGATGAATCAGTTTAACGTTCGGTTCCGTTGCGTTTGGCCTGTCACCGTCATTAAGTTACGTTGGACTGGTTGGTCCCAGTCGTTCGGTTATGTTTGGTCGGCCGGGAGATAGTACGGTCTATTACGAGGCGCGGACGGCACGGTACTTAATAGCCGGATAACTGCTGTGATAACATTGATAACGCAATCAGTGTCTGCTTCTATCGTAATATTGTTTTATGCATTAATTTAATCTACGTAGAACTGTTACTACTTTATTTTCATAATTTCTTTTACTTAGTGTATCGGTTAATCAGAAACAGTCTTGTGAACGCATTACACCAATGTCACTTAATTCTGCGTTTAAAAGTTTGGACTTTACAAAGACCGAAAGGATTATAAAATTAATTTAGATGCATTAGATTTTTTTACATTGTAATTGTAACATAACAGTAACTACTTAAATTGTAAACAAAAGAAAAGTTTGTCAGTAATATATAACATACAAAATGTGATAGTTTCATTTGTTAATTAGCCGGAAATAGCAAGGGTGGCCGGAGTTAGTTTTCAGCTGTCTAGTTGTTTCTGCAGCCGCGCAAAACCCACTAAGCTGAACTTTAAGTAAGCCCCAGCTTGGTTTTCTAGTTCAACATTTAAGTGGGCGTTTATTAGAAACTAAGTTATGTTCAGTTACATCGTTATAATTTGGAGTGTTGAATTTCATGTACAGTTGTTATAATATTATACTATGTGATCTAGTCTTGGTCTATACATGTGCGCCCGGCGTGAAGTCGTTGGATGCGGAAGGCGTAGGACCGCCTTCTATGGAAGGAATTGGGGGAGGCCTATTTCCAGCCGTGGTTAGAGAAAGGCTGATGATGATGATGTGACAATATATCTTTAAATAGATTTTTTGGTTTAGCATCTTCTTTCTTTATTTTACTGTTAATCGTTTTTCGTTTAAAAAGTAAGAATAATTATTGCTTTTTATTTGAACCTAAAATTAATAGGCTCGTCATTCATTAACATAAATTATTAAACTTGTGATATATTAGAATTATTTAATTAATTAATATATCTTATAAGTATTTCAAAAGAATAAGATCAGATAAAGGTATAGTAAGCTAAAATGAGACCGCCATTTTTAGCTTACGAGTATCTTTCTTTAATGTTACGAAATACATTTTTACTCTTAGGCACTTTGTATCCAAGCCTGAGCCATCAAAGATTTTAGTCTTCCAGGGACCTACCTACAATATGATAGAGGTCCACAGGTACGTGTAACCGACATATGTGATTCCATTGCTCAAGTTGCTTCGAGACTAATATCACAAAGCCAAGCCTTGTGTGCGAAACGCCTTATATAATATATGAAATGTATGTCATATTCTAACAATAATGTATTTAAGTATCACTTAGTTGATGCCTGGATTATGTCTCCACTGAGTGGTCTTTCGTGTCGCATACAATTCACTACTGTAGCTCTTTTGTGAATAAAATACATTATACGAGTACTTTTATTCTTAGTCTACTCGTACTTTGTTAATGTGGTCTTTTCGGAATCCGTAGCATAGATGAATTACGCCAACTTTTTGGCCTGAACGATGTTTTTAATGAATTTAATAAATATATTGTGTAATTATAAGAAATAGATATTAACAAACTGAAAATGTAATTATTTTGTAATAAATTAAAAGGATGAAATATAAACGATAATGAAAATACTCGTAATAAAATAATTTTGCGCCATAAAAATAATATCTTGTTAGACGTTAGGAAACGTGATGCGAATAATTTAATTGCTTTTCTTATTTCTGTTTTCTGCCTTTATAATTTAACAGATTTATTTATTAGCTACACAAACCAGGGAGAAAGGATAGAGATAACGATCGAGCATATTCTACAAGCCTTAGTCCCTTGTAATAATTTTGTGTTTCATAAAAGGTAATTAGTAGTAGGGGCTATGTTTCCGCAACTCTACGACTGGAACGTATTTTGCGTGAGGACCAGTCTCGGATTATTCCAGCCAACCCAGCTCTCCAAAGTACTCTAGCAGCACTTTTATGTTGCTGGTGTTAAAAGTTTAAAAGGCAAAGAAATGTTATGTACTTTTTTTTTGCTTCTTTTCATTGTAGTTTTTAATATTTATATAGATAGTTACTCCTAACTTATTTCACTATTTCTGTAGTATCTGTGACAGATGAAAAATATCATAAGGAAAGCACTCGCAGAAAACGAACGCCTAAAGCTATCAAACAGTACTCGTACGAACTATTCAGCATTTTTAACCAAAATTTCACATATTTCATGCTATCCGCATTTCGCTGAACTTTCATTTTTCCTCTGTGAAAGATAAGAATTCCTTTGTACCAGAAGTAGCAATAGGTCTCATACATTCTATGTCCATTAAATTATTATATTTTTCAATTTATCAAGACCTCTATTAAATTCCTTAAGAGTAGAAAAATTGCATTCCGAGAGGTATCCGATGAACTTCACTTCCAAATGCAAATAAATATTAATCTTCTATGTTATATCACTAGTCATAATAACTACATGTACGAATAGGTATTGCCAGCATAATTTATTTACAATTACCATATAAATTAGCAGAATGACGACGACATGCAACAAACATATTTGATTCAAACAATTTCTAACATTTAAATTGATTAGTTTTCAATTCAATAATATGTTGTCCCTGCTTTTCTCTGTATTACTCTACCGTGTGTAATTGAATAACTGTGCTATTACTGATTGTAAATTAATTTATTAATTGTTATGTTTCAAACGCAGTTTCGCAACGTTATTGTATTTAACAACGTTATGTTGTTGGTTAATAGAGTTATTGAAGTTTGTTATTTAACCGCAAAAAGTTTTAATTAAGCGTTAAAAGTGTAGATTATTTTAATTAATATGGACCGAGCTCAGACGGCGGGGGAATTAAGTTTTTAGGGTGGACCCGCGGGGCTTGTGGGCTACTGTACTGGTGCAACCGACTGTACTCGACTGAAACGAAGCACAAAGAAAATCTTAGGCGAGATTTGGATAACCAACAATCCAAACAACGTAAAGATTTTTTGTTGAATCCATATTCATAAGATTATGTTACCATAAATATACTAGACGAGATAGTAGTAGGTAAGTAAAATCGTAATTTAATAAAATTACTATATCGAAAATTGTATCTAAAACGTCGCAGTACTTTAATGGTATATGAATAAAATATTGGAGCTTAGGTTTTTCAGTAAAGGAGATTTGGAAGATAAGAGAACGCCGAAAGGATCAAACCTAATTTAAATAATAGGTTTGTCGTAGGGCTAAGAAGCTCGAATATCTTGAAAATTATTATTTAATAGTATATTAATAAAATTAAAAAAGTAGCTCGTGTCAAAGAGGGCAACCTAACCTAAAACTTATTTGGAACACGAACTGACCATGTCCATGAACTATCGAACTGACCAAACGCAGTCATAAAAAAGAAAATATATATTTGACTTAATAAAAAAATACTTTACAAACAATGAGTAACCGTTAGTGAAAAAAATAACTGATAGTATTATAGTTATAATGCTTTTACTGTTTAAAGAATAAAATATTAATACAGTAATCTATATTTATATCTATACTAATATTATAAAAAGGGAAACTATGTATTTTTGTATGTATTGAAATAACTCAAGAACTACTTAGCCGATTTGAAAAATTCTTTCACCATTACAAAGCTACATTATCCCCGAGTAACATAGGCTATGTTATTTATTTTCACGCGGACGAAGTCGCTCACAACAGCTAGTTATTTCTAAGGTAACAGGTAAGAGGTTAAACTGTAAATATAAATCCACATAGAAGTTGAGGAAACCAGTCAGTAAAATTTGAACCTGTTTTAAATTTTTTCCTCAGTGCCGTTAAATATTTACTTTTAATTAAGTCTCCACATGTTTATATAATTAAAGCTTGTTTGTTGACTCGATGTTCAGGGTTTCAGTTATATAAATTATTTTATTTTTTAAACGTTTAACCATAATTATTAAAATCTTGATAATGATTCTATGATTAATTAAACGCTATTTACGTTCGTCCAAAAACGAAACATTAAAAAATTCGTCAGTATATGATCATGCTAGTAATATTGTAAATTGAAAATCGTCGATAGACAACTAATGTTAGATTGCTAAGGTAATTCAAAGTAATACAATTTTAAAAAATATAAACTGTTGACTAATTACTTATTAGAGGTTCAGAAATTACTAAATTTGTATGCTTCATGTGTTTGGATTATTAGTAATTAACAAAGTAATAACCTCGAACAACTTTGTTCGAGCTCTATAAGCTGTCTAATAAACTTGTCATTACATGTTACACGTACTGATAAGTTTTTAAGCGCTGTAATAAACTTGGAAAACTAAGCAAAACGAGGTTTACTACATTTAGTATCGTTGTGTACTGAGCTAACTTTTATTTGCTATTTGTATTTTTTTATACAACTGTGGTAATTGTGAAATTGTAACGATAAAAGTTTTGTAGTAGGAAGATAGATTAACGTGGACAATAAAAACCTGGGGATTACCCAAAACACGCGTTACAAAGCGATTCGATAGCGAACATTAAAAGTGTACTGAACTGACTATGACGTTCGATATCTCACACGTGACAAGCACATGATTTATCGAAAGTTCTCAGTTACATATATTTTTGTCGATTCCATCAGCAATATCGTCAATCTAAATATCCTTCGGGTAACTCCCATTTGCGCCGACCATACGGGAGTAGGATCAAGTCATGGAAATTTGATGATGATGAAAGGTTTTGTAGTAGCCATTGCACATATTCCTTGATTTTACATTACTAGTAACCTAAAAAGCAAAAGCTTTTTTTGCTGTAGCAATATTACGTGGAATAAAAAAACGTTAATTTCTCTTTGTGAATTGAAAACGTGTTATTTTTCCAACAAAATTTCGAATCGCGTATTTTCGCTTTAAAACCTCATGTGTATTTACTCAGGGGTAGTCGTACTCTCTAATTTCTCCTTTAATTACTGCATGCATTATTCGGTATAAGAATTGTATGCTACTGTGATAGGGGAGCAAAGCTGTGCAACAGTGACATAACCTAGATTGTAAAATGATGTCTTAGTCCCTTCGTACACAATGCGAATTTTCGTCTCTAATTTCAGTCTCTAACCGACTCATACTTTACTCTTAATTCAATCTTACTCTCGAGGCATAGGCTAAACTCCATCTCCGCCCTGCCACCTCAAGCCTGGTGTAAACAACAGTGACAATAAAAGTGACTCATCGAGGCTCATACACAGATGATCTACTCCGACGTACCGCAGTTATTGTGTAAGCCACTAAGCCCGCATTCACAAGGACGCTTGTTAACGTAGGCGTTGAAGATTTTTTATCGCCCTAGCTTCTTACGTTCGCTGTAAAATGAGTTTTGTAACGTCCAGCCAGTGCTCAAAATCCAACGCACGTTAAAAAATTGTCGCGATTAAAAAGCGCTGCCGTGAGATACATGAAAATTCATTTGTTCTATCTCAATGCTTTTTTAGGCTCCTTTAAAAAGCGTTTGAATACGAGCTAAGATACTGAAATCGCAGTTTTGGGTAGCATTGTCTACGAAAAGCCTTAGAGGTAGCGCATTGAAAAGGAAACGTCGTGTGTGGATCAACAAACTGTATACGACTCCTGTTGAACTTTGTCAAAGTTTGAAAGACACCTTTTGAAAGGTCTTGTACGCGAAAAATTTTTACGAAATAATATTTTTTACTTCAAGCTTAATTAGAAAGATCACAAATCTTTTAGAATTTATCTTTTAGTTTGGTGTTTTCATTTCATGTTAACTTAAAAACTAATTAATGTAAAAATGATTAAGAAATCTTTATACAGGGGGTTTATCCAAAATACTTTCGCTACAAAGCTATTCGATAGCGAACGTCAAAAATGTATGAAATTGACAATCACATTCGATACCTCAGACGTGACAAACCCATGACTAATCGATTGGTAATGTCAGACATTTATGTCGATTCCATCAGCGATGTCATATCGAAAAGTACTTTGGGTAGTCCCCTGGTTGAATAAGACGAAACGAAATTAAACATAAAACATTTTACTTATCAAATGAAATCTTTATAAATGTTTTTAGTATTTTCAACAACAATAAACCGTGTACAAACATAAATCTTTTATGTTATAATATTATAACACTGGAATCTTTTACGGCCGGTTTGATCTAGTCACGTTTTACGTATACAGATACAAAATACAAACATTCACGCTTTACGTACTACGTGACTGACCGTGATGAAATACATTCCTTTTTAGGACTCGACTACGTGCCGTATGTGATTATAAAGTTAGCTAATGTGTTAGCGTTAATTAAACACAATTTATCTTTTTTTTATATTACAAAGTGGCAAACGAGCAAGCGGTCACCTGGATAAGCTTAAAAAGCGAAGTGACCGCTGCCCATAGACATCTGCAATTGCAGATGCGTTGCCTATACTTAATCTACGGAGGAGGAGACGCACATCAAACGGATAATCCTCTTCCCAAATCCACTTCCCCTTCCCATCGTTACCTTATAAGAAAAGGATGGGAAGGGAAAGTGTACTAAAATTAGGCCTCCTGTTCTATCTACTGTGGCTCTTTATGAATTAGTACTAAAAAGTGCCAATAAGGTATCTTGGGGTTTACCCAAAGTACATGCGCTACAAAGCGATTCGATAGCGAACATCAAAAGGATATGGAACTGACAATGACGTTCGATATCACACACGTGACAAGCACATGACTTATACATAATAATTGTCCGTTTCATACATTTTTGTCGATTCCACCAGCGATATCGATAATCCAAAGATTGTGTAACCCCCTGATGACGAATTGTGTCTTAAAAATATTTGAAAACATTTATTTCAACTATTATATTCAGATCAAACCAATTGTCTCTTACCAATGTAATAATATTGAGACTAAGTGGATTGTCATTTGTCTTTTAATAAATTTAAATTAAATCTCTAGAAGTAAAATAATTATAATATAATAATAATAAAATCCATTGTAAAATAATGAATTCTCAGTTTGATTAGTTAAGACTAGTACGGCAGCACTCACTCTTAATTACTTCAACCGTATTCAAATTTTAGTTAATACCATTAACAAGTTTCATGTATTACAATCGAAGAAATTATTTGAATAGTCTTTACTGTGAATGAAACTATTGATGAATACAAATCTATTAAAAATGAGCGATTTCTTTTTCTGACAATTACCTTGCGTTCACAGCTCGCTTTTTAAACGCGCGCTAAAAAAACGTTGATATGGAACAAATGTATTTGCATTTATCTATTCACACGGCGGCGCTTTTAAAGTTTTATCCCGCAGCGTTGTATTTTCACCACCTTAGGCTAGGCTCCGAGCCCCTTGTCGCGGAAGAAACGCAGTGCCTGCGACCCCGCCGTAATACATTTGAGGGCCGTCAGGTTTTAGTGGGTATTCCGGTCATCTTCTGTGGCCGGCGAGTTACACACTCCCTGCGCCATTGCGGCGTAGGGGTGCGTAAATGCATTTTCTGACCTTTAAAAAAAAAGGCTCCGAGCCCCTCAGTGGGGACGCATAGTAAGCTGGTGATGATGATAATGATGTTGTATTTTGAGTGCTGGTCGAATGAAACAAGAGTCGTTTTGCAGAGATTGTATGCACGAGGGAGTTAAAAGCGTTAACGCCGTCGTTAAAAAAAGAGTCCGTGCTGCACACGGACTCTTTTTTTACGATTAAAAGTTAAGTTTCTTTTATCCCGTTCTGGTTGATAATATGAATTAATTTAATTAGATTAAATAAATTAAACACTAAACACAAATCATTGACCTGTCCATTTCCAATCTATCTAATATTATACAATATGCATAATTCATACGTCTAACATTAACATAGCAAACATTAACAAAACATGAAGCTTTCAGAATGTACACAACTTATAAACGCCCCGGGTATTTGTGGTCTGACTGCTTCCATACACAAAATATCTAACTGCAGCGCTCTGTGTTGGAAAGCAAAGAATATTTATATGTATAATTAATAATAAATACATGCACTTGATAATCGGAACACGATTGTAAAAGTAGTTTGAAATTAGTTTGCTTTTTGGTAGTCGTAATTTCAAAGTCGTAAAATTATTACACAAAAGAGACGTACATGTCAATGAGAACAATATTCTTAGCAGTTAATTAATACTCGTAGTTCTCACTGAAAACAAAACAGAATCTTTTCATATATTCAGGTTACATATTTATACTTTAATAAAATAAAAGAGGATAACTTTGTATTTTTGTTTTTTGTATGTATTGAAATAACTCAAGAACTACTGGGCCGTTTTCAAAAATTCTTTTGCCGTTGGAAAGTTACATTATCCCCGAGTAATATAAGCTATATTTTTTAAATCCAAGCAAACGAAGTCACGCGCAACAGCTAGTTTAGTATAAAAGTGATTATTTAATAGATCCTATTTAATATTTCAATTGAAAAAAACATAATTACGTTCATTTAAAAAACGAGCTTTGCATTAAACCAGTAACCAGTAACCTTCTCCGTTTTAATGGAGGGTTTACTTTTAATTAAACCATCAGCTTTTTTTGTACTTATACCAGCATTTATTTATTCATTCGAATATTGGTTTCAATAATTTATATTCTTTATTAAAAATAAACAAATTCTTTCTGATCAAGCCAAAAATAAAGTACAAAAATAGAGCTAACTGAAAAACATTACATTTAGACAAAATGAAATAAAAACTTTTTTAATACGCGATTTTTTAATTTGTTAATTGCGTCGAAATTATGAACTCAATATAAACATTAAAAAGTGAATAAATGCATTTTAGTCATGAATTTACTCTTTATATGAAATTGGTAAAGAGGAAACTCTCTTTACTCCGGGGTGCTACTTGTCATGTGCAAGCTCAGCTGTGTAACTTCTTATAAAAATCTACGTCACTTGAGTTATTACATTTTATCCCGTCACGTCATATTTTCTCAATTCTTTTATACCGTAGAAAAAGAAAGTTATAGAAATGGCTATGCGAATAGACAAAAAATGTCACAGCTATTTGTGTGTATATCACATTACGGTTTTAAACCAATAATATCATGTCTTAACCCTTTACCGGGGATGTATGGCAAATTAGTTCACCAAAAATACGCTTGGAGTGCCACAATCCCATAGGATACGTCACGTTTGGGTTCGGCTTCTGGACCCAAACAACAAAATCGCATACGGATAAAAAGTCTAAAGATCTATGTCACCGTCTTTGTCACCTTACGTATATTTCGTATAAATGTGTCTCAGTCGCGGTAAGTATGACATATGTCATGTCATATCTGGTTCTTTAATCTATGTTTTATACTGAAGCTCTACCTTGATGGAAAAATCTAACGTCTTAGCAATATTTAGTATATTCATCTTTTTAATTAATGGAAAATAAATGCAACTTGCGTGGAATTTGTTAATAGTTTTCAATATATGAAGTTAATAAAAGTTCAGTAAGTAATGAGGTATGCGGTTGAGGCATCACTACTTCATATCCGCGGGCGGATAAGTTGGTGCTTACTTTAAATGCTAGGCGTCGTAGTGCCGCCAACTTTTACAACCAGATCCCGACGATCCGTGACGTTTAATTTAAATTTGTGATACGATTGCCGTTATTTATTTTCTAGAAGTTATTTCAGTTCGTATATTTTCTCGATTACTTCAGTTATTATTTTAAACATACAGCAACCTTTGGCTACGTCTGGATTTAACCAAGTTAAGTATTTCGTGATGTTATCAATGGATTTATCTAAAGCCGTCTACAGACGCTCAGTCTTATTTGTACAGTTTTAATTGTACAGTTCGACTGTGCAGTTAAAGCTGAACGTTTGTAGCTGGTTTTAAATTTTAAATAACTTGCAAAATAACTTTCGACTTGACAAACGTTACATGTGATAAACTCGAGTGTGTGAAATAGTAGTGTTGTTAAGGTTGATATTTTATGTGGATAGAGAGCCACTGAATGATTACGGTCTCGTCTCAAACGAGCCAATTTCTATTCCGAATCCGTGTCCCACTTTACTCCTTCGTAGTGTGACATCTCAGTGGAACACAATTTGATCTTTTTACTTATATTTTGTATAGTACTTTATGTTTAATGTTGCATTAAGTATAAAATCACACTAAATTATATAATAGTCAGCAGGGATTCATTGCAGTTATATTTTTTGTAAACTATTTGCATTATTTTGTAAACATTCGAAAATAATTAATAAAACGATTTTTTTTTCAATTTACCGTTGCCAACATGGAAAATTGTAAAAGAGTTTTAGTTGGTTTTAATGACTTTAGTTTCAAAACTAAATTCTTTACAATACAGATTTAACAATAGTTTTTATTCGTAACTTCATTCTTTATTAAAAACGTATGTATTTTAAAACACTTTTAAAAATATGAAACCGTTACGAACAGAAAAAAATGATACAATCGAATGCAGCGTTCCCGACTCGGAACAACTGCTAGGAGCGAAATCCTACGGTATTTTAACTCGATTATTCATTTTTATGATAATATGTTTCATTAAAATATGGAACAACAACTAGAACTATTATCGAAGGAATTATGTATGTTATCTAAATAATGATAAAAATGTAGAGCTACAAAACTACACTAAAATTATAAAGACTTTGTATTTTTGTTTGTATTGAAATAAATCAAGAACTACTGGGCCGATTTAAAAAAATCTTTCACCATTAGAAAGCTACATTACCCCCGAGTAACATAGGCTACATTATTCCACGCGCACAACAGCAAGTATTTAATATTTTTACAATTTAATATTGAATTTCAAACAAACTTTTAAACCAGCAACGTTTTAGAATGTCTTAAATGCAATTTATTTTAAGTTGCCAGAAAGTTAAGTTAGGTTTCTCCTCATATTTGAGATGCTTCTTCAAGTGATGTGGTGAGTCAACTTCGTGTTACGAAAGTTCGCGAGAAAGTCTCGAAGTTAGTAAGTATTCGCTTGCTCTCTAATTTTATTATAGCTTGAAGCTTTATCGTCGTTTAGTTTGAATTTTTACAAATTAATTTTGAACTAATGTTACGAGAAAATAAAAAAAAACATTTAAAAAATGACACTAAAGACAAAAAAAATGTATAGAAGGCTTTTTTTCCTAAAATTTATTTAGTTCATACAAACGTAAAAAAAAACATTTTGATTTATTAAATGGAAAAATAGCCAATTTTCCGAGCTTATATCGAAAATATAACAGTGACATTTTATTAGATACGAACAGCTATTATTTAAAATAGAATGCAACAGCTTTGGATTAAAAAACGTTCCATACGTTTGTAAAAATGACAAAAACGCGAATAATTTATTCGCTAGAGCAAATCAAACGGGGATTTTAAATACATGTACATTGTTGCAAATTTAAAATTCGTAAAAAACGAATTAATACATATCTTAAAAGGATAACTATTGATATTTAGCTGCTATTACGATAAAGCCGGCTACAGACGTTCAGTTTTTTAATGTTAGTTCATGCATACGTCAATTTGAACTGCACAGTCGAACTGTACAGTTCTCAGTTTTGTCTACACACGTCAGTTTTAAGCGCAGTCGAACTGTACAGTTAAAACTGAGCGTTTGTAGCCTGCTTAAGTAATATCCCCCATAAAAAGACAGAATTGACTACTTTTGATTTGCATAAAAAAAGAAATGAAATCAACCTGTACAAAATTAAACCATCACGGTTCATTTATTTTATTGCTGCAACGTTACATTGATATGGGTTTTTCGATTCGAATAAATCGTACGATGTGTGTGAATTTTTCACGAAATTCCTTTTCATGTTGTCACTTTTCACGTATTGACAAATCGAGTTAGACAGCGCAAAGATAAAACGATCTCATAAAAGTTCCACATCTTTTGACGAGCTTATATGAAATAGAATTTTATATATTTTGTTATTTAACCATCTGCATATAAATTGAAATAGTCTTAAGTAAAAGCAGTTTTAGAGGAAAGTTAGGAACCGACTTTGAGGAGTAGTCATTCGACGAACTAAGTGTAAAAAGTTTAGTAGATTTAAAGCTTGCTTAATGGTATAAAATCTACGCGATCCTAATCCTTAGAAATTCTACAAACTTTTCGTATAACTCATTCTAGAAGCTAAAATGCTTTGAGCTATGATTCAAAGAGGAAGGAAGTTTCCGATAATCCGTTATAACTTCATTGGTCAGGTAACGATTATCGAATAGGGTATATCACTTTTCGCGGGAATTTAGGGGTTCGATCCATATTTAAAAGATTGTGGAATCATTTGATTGAGTAGATTTTGTTTTTTTTCTTTAAAACTTACATTTAGCGTTATCTCTTCTAATTCTGTTAGAGCAAGCAACGTTAGTTTCTAATATTAATTTACAATTACGATTATTGCGGCGAGAATACTGGCAAGCAAGAAGAAACCTTGCTGGCAATTGGTGGCATTTGGTGGCAATTGAATACTTTTTAATTTTAATTATTTTTCTTTTTTCTTTTTTTTTTGTTAGTAAAAATATTAAAACTTTTGGACTCGATGGGCTTGTTTAACATAATAAATTAACAAAAAGCTATCGAAGTTAACAACGATAACTCGCATGAATATTTAAGGTTAATAGGAGTGTTAACGATTGCCAGAAATGGAATTTTATAGTAAGGGATCATAATGTGAATATGTAACGTAATATTAGATATTCAATTTGTATTCTACCCGATATTACTACGATGGTAACTTTAATGGTCCTTTTCCGATGCTATCGGTGAGATACGTGTTAAAATGTTCTTCTAAATTGCTTTGCTATTGACCGATTCACACTTCGAACAGTTTACTTCGTGCTATTTTAAGTGGTTTCCAATAGTTTTGTTTTTCTTGGTAAGGCTGTAGTCGTTTTCGTTATTCGATCGTTGCCATACTTATAAAAAAATACTTTTAAGCCGGCTACAGAGGCTCACTATTAATTGTACAGTTCGACTGCGCAGTTAAAACTGACGTGTATAGGCAAAACTGAACACTGTACAGTTTGACTGTGCAGTTCTAATTGACGTGTGTACGTCAGTTTTAACGGCATAGTTAAAACTGTACTTAAAAAAACCGAACGTCTATTTGCCGGCTTTAGAAATAGGTACATTGTTACAAGCTTTCATTTTAGATTTGTTTTTTTTTTACATTAATTATAAAAAACAGTCGTAGATTTTTTATCGAAAAAGCATAAAGTTAAATTCTGAATTACAACTAACTAAAACTGGTCTGTGAGACTTCGTGTGTAAAAGATTTTAATCCTATCATACTATTACAAAGTAGTAGTCAATTCTGTTGGAATTATATGGAACGGATTGCATTTCATATGACTATGTAACGTAGAAGTTCGCTAGGGATTCAAATGGATATGTGCAGTTGTTATCTATTAAAAATATTCTATTTTATTTAATTTATTAAAATAAATCTTAGCATCAAACCAACTAAATCACCCTGATTTTTATATTACTAATTTCAAATATAAAAACCTGCTATTAGGGACAGTTTAAATAAGTTATTTAATTTAAAACACAAAATACAACTGAGTCTCAATTACGAATTTTTGCATTGAAGTGAATTTAAATTAGAATAAAAAATATATTAATTAAAAACATTCACGACACATTTTAAAGCCCGTCAAATACTTAAATACTTGTATACCAGTGTGACATTTTATTGGACATGCAGCCTTTATTAAACATCGGACGTCGCGCCGCTCTGGATTAAAAAAAAAGTTTTATCGAACCGTGAAAGAACAACGTGAAATGTAACGTTTGCTCTGCCAATTTCTAAATATAGAGAGTAGAGCAAAGCAAAATAACACGATTATAAATGATTACAACTAAATACAATACACAATATGTGTAAGAAATATGGGTGCTGTTTTCAAGTGTCAAGTATTTGATTTTATTTAAATAAGTATGTTCCAGACGTTAGCTTTTTGAAGTGTTGTGACTACATCAGTGGGCTACACAAAGTAACTTTCGATTGGCGATATCGCTTATGGAATCGACAAAAATTTATGAAACTGACAATGACATTGGATAAGTCATGTACTTGTCGTTGTCAGTTCCATACATTTTTGACATTCGTCGACAAGGACATGACTTATCGAATGTTATTGTCGGTTTCATTCATTTTTGTCGATTCCATAAGCGATATCGACAATCGAAAGATTCTTTGAGTAACGCATGTAGCTCATGTATTTTGGGTAAGCATCCTAGCCACCTTAAATCGCGTGAGTGATGCTGACTATGGCTTTGTTTCCACTTCAATCATGACAGAGCGATTAAATTATAAACAACGGACATCGAAAGGTATGTCATTATAATAATTCAACAAATACTTGATACCCATCATTAATAACTTTCAAAATGTTTATATTGTTTACAGAAATTATTAAGATATCAGTTACAAAGATATTGTTACACAATTTATTCAACATAATTTTCAAATCCGTAATTGGATGTTACATCGAATTTCGTTGGCGAATTATGGAGTTAGTTTAAAAAGCATCACTCGAAATTAACTCAAAATTTCTCAAATTGCAACGTCACGGTACCTAATAAATTGATCCTCGAATTATAATTTATAGCTTTAGGAGTTTTTAAAAAGCTAAAGCTTCTTTGGTTTATTTTTAATAAATAAAAATAAACTCCTTACCAAATTCAATATAAACGTACTTATTAAACGAATTAGTTTTATACTTATACAATTTCATAGATCATGTCACTCCTTATTAACAACGAGAGCGTGAAAGCATAAATAAATGAACATTATTTGTTATACAAAAAACTAAGGAAGTATAGCTGTATGAATGAATAACGCCCTGAGGCATGTTGCATTCATGATAATAGTCAATTTACAAAATCCTTAGTTGCTATAACCATCATTAATATGCGATAATATACAACGACTATGTTTTCTATCTAATATCTGGATTTCATTCTTTAAATAATGTCAGTAAAGAAGACAATATAAAAGAGTTTAGCGGCAGGTAATGTAGGAAACGATTAGGGAATCTACACCGTCTACCCGAACGATACGGACTTTCAGTGCTGTGTTTTATTATTACGAAGAATCTAATACTCGTATAATCTGTTTATCTTCTTTAATATCATAATTGATGTTTGTTGTGTGAATTAACTTTTAGGGTTGCGAACGACTTAACAACGATATCGTCAATAATATTTTGATTGATTAATCCTAAACTATTCACAAAAGTAAACAAATAGAGTGACTAAAAACATGTAATATCATTAAAGGTTTCGACCCATGATGGGCTCCATTTTCCGCAACTCCAGGACTAGCGCGTACACATGTGCGCACTATGTTTTCCTTCGCCTAAAAGCGTCAATATCATTATCAAAAGTATCAATTTTGATCAAACAATGGACCAATATTGTTGAAAGAAATTTTATTTTTTTGACTTAAAGTACTTAAGATTACGTGAACTGAAAACTTTTAGAATTAGATTTGTTCAGTTTGCCAGAAGATCCAGTAACGGCATCCATCTATTTTCATTTTCTTTAGACTAATGTCTTCCAAAGTTCTTGCACATACAGTATGTTACTTTATAACAATTAAGATTTCAAATACGAATAAAGTTAAGGATTATTGCTCTAATACAAAGTAAAAAGCACAAGTTTAACCTTGTACGTTTCATAATTTATTCAAAAGCATAAACTAAATGTATTTATGTCATCGATTTCTTAACATTATAAATCAGAAAAAAGGTACATTTAAAACAATTGACCGCTGTATAAAAATTGACAGTCGCTTATTAATAAAAGAAAGTAAAGGTGATTAAGGAACTGTCAAAAAGTAATTTGCACCCTACACCTGCCAGCGTGGCCTTAACAAAGTCAACTTTGATCACAGCACTCAATAAGTCACGGAATTTGATTAGACTTCGCAAGGAGATCATCAAAAATTAAGAAGTCCTGCTAAATTTTAAAACTTATTAAACTTTGGAAGCAACGTAAATTAGAATTCTTTTGGTTGCTTTGTACCAAAGCTTTTAGCTTTGCCGAAGCCATCGCAATTAACCAGCCAAGAGGAACAGACTAATTAATTTTTAACCCAAAAAAAGAGTAATGCCAATTAACGGTACTGGAAATATTCGTACTGCGAAAGAGTCATTTAAAAAGCTAATGAAAAAATAATTCGATGAAATCACGGATGATTAAAAATGAATTAATAAACGAATCGAGAAATGCATTTTGTACTATTTACTCATTATTATTAATGACTTTTTATCATTTTAAGTTAAGTCTGATTACAGTTCATTGTGAATGATTTATGGATAATCGAACGTAACGAAAAGGCTCAAAAGCTACTTGACTAATTTTAAAATTCTTTCACTTTTAAAATGACAAGTTATTCACAAACTAAGAGCATAATTAAAAAATAATGAAATTGTTTTTCAAAACGGCACTGCAATACCGCATAAACTAGATATAAAAGAACCTTATTTCTGTCTGAACAAATTTCAATGTAACCTTCGTAATTAACTATTTTTTTTGTATTTTGACTCAAAATATGTAAAAACTCAAAGCGTGAGAGTAGCTAGATTATGTATGTTCTAAAGTAAATTATATTATCAATTGTAAACCTAGTTAGTCATCTGTAAACTTTTTCATTTTCCTTTGATATAAACTTAATAGTAAGTATTAAATTATCGAACAAGAATAACTGATAAGTAGAAATTTAAAGAAAAATTTCTACTGCGAACGACCACAGTAAAATTTTACAATAATAGTTCAAAATAGTTGTATGCAGAGAAGTATATTCAAATTTATTTTTAGTCACACTAAAGATCACCGTGGTACCTTCTCTAAGTCAGCCTTTTTGAATACTGTTCTCAATGAGTATTGAGTAATATTAACAATTTATGCATTTACAGTACTGAAACTCAACTTAAAAATTATATTAGTTGCTCTACCCGGTTATAACAGAAGTGTAAGTAAGCTGCGGGAGTTTTTACTTTAGCCCTATTAAATATAATTGGCAGCGCGAGCATTTGCAGTCGTTCTCGGTTTCCGTTAAAAAAAAAGTAACAAAACGTCAAATAAAATAGGTAAAGGTTTTTTAACTAATTAAAGGTGCATAGGGCGACGTAATTTACATAGTTTAATAAAATCTATGTAGATATTATGTAAAGCCGGTATCACTTGCTCTTAAGCCTTGTACGCACCAGGATAGTATTTTAGTCGAGTAGCAAGTAGCAAGTATCCGAACAAAGAATTTACTAATCTACTCTACCAAAATGTTAGTGTGCGGACACGTTTAGTTACTAAATTACTTTTATTTTATTTTATTTTTTAGTGTAATTTACTTGCTACTTGACTAAAATACTATCCTGCTGCGTACAAAGCTTTATTTCTAGTAGTAATGGTAAAAGTTCAAATAAGACTTCATTTTAAGAGATTTTTTTAAGAAAAGAATGAAACTCATATATTTATTTAAGTTTAAATTAGTAGGATAATATTGATGTAATTTTATTTGAAAGTTAACAAATTTAAAGTTAAAACAACTGTAATATGTATTGTTACATTGTGTAATATAATGTTATGTTACATTCAAGTATGTCGGCCTCCGAAACTCATCTTCATACCAAGCTCTTGATTGATGTCTCCGGAGATTGCATGTCAGGATTACGTCTGCAGGGGATGTAAGGTATATCTAGTAGTTTAAGAGAGCTAATCGGGACCAGCTACATTCTAATATTAATATTAAATTGCTTTCTTGAAGTTTTACTTATGTGGTTTTTATTATTTTTTAAAAATACAGTTTAAAATTTTGGCTCTATAACGAAGGGTCAGTACTCAGTACTATCAGTGCGTTGCTTAGAAAGGTTTCAGGGTACAAATTTTGAACTGCAACCTCTAAGGCGCGTCTAAATGCGAATAAAGACATGAAATAAAGTCCGAATTTATATAAACGTTAATTAGAAACATAAAATTATGTAGTTTTGACTAGGTCAACTTGGTCATTAAACTTTTTTGAACCGAGATTGAAATAAAGAGGAACGTTTAAATAAAATGAGGCTTGAATAGTGGCAGAATTTTCTTTATATTTCCCGTGAACGAAACAGGAACGCGTTCCTTTTCAGTTTTCTTAGAAAATACTGACACTGAAAAAAAATAAGGTATTCATTTGACGTAACGACAAGAATCTTATCTCGACACAAAAGGGTTTTGTTCATTTCAGGAAATTGTTAAAATCTTTCTTTTGAACATTTTTTTCGAAATGTGAATAAAAATAGTAAAATCATATCTAATGCATAAAATGTTTCTATTCATCATTGCGAATTGACGTTCTTCTATAGTTGTCTTGATGTAGATTTGTTTATTAATTTAACGTTATTTTAGAATGTACATTAGTTTGTTTATTAGTCTCAGTCACGATAGAGAAGTCGAATACACCCTTAATATTATTTTTTGAAATTAGGATACGGTTCCTAACAGTATTATAGCGATAAAACTTTACCCACATAATTTTGTATTATAATCTCAAGCATATTCCAACTCAATACACACTCTTGTATTACAACAGTTTCATATAAAGTTTTTAAGACCATACAAATGCATAATGCATATAAGAAAATGTGACATGTAACACGACATTGAATTCATAAAGTTACTTTGCAAGACTTTATCCTTGTCACTCCAATAAAATGTCAAATTGTCTTTGAAATATGTGAGTTGAATTTGTAGCTTTAGTTTGCGGAAATATTGACGCGTTTTATTTGATTTAATCAAAATTTCATGATGTTTCCTGTGTCTTATTTTTGCTTGAAACTAAATGCATAATCGAGCGATACCTTGAACAGATGTGAGTAAATATTTTGACAATAGTTTTATTAATAAGTTTACAAAGATTTTTTTAATTGAAGTATCGAAGAGGACGTTTTTAACATCGCCACATTATTTTTTGTAGAGATATGACTGAATATTGAATAGGGTCTTAAAGTAAGTGACGCTTACAATCTAACTTATGTTAATAATTGCATCGGATTTGGAGTCTAAGTGTAGCTTTATTATCTAAAACGTTTTTATTATTTAAAAAGCGTTTAAGTATTTACCATTTTGAACACTTATTAAAAATAATTATGAAATAACAGTGAACTATTTGCGCTATGTCCATAAATTCTCCCAACTAGCTATTGTTGAAGTATACAATGATAATTTTTAATATGAAACAATGCAGGGCAGCGCGAATTAAAAGAATTGTGTTTGTACCTCAAACACCGGTAAAATTGAGTTTGTTTTTATTTCAGAATCTCCATTGTACCGAGACAATGCGCCTCTGTATTGTTTATCTGCATTACGGAACATCTGCCTCTCTCATTATTCAACTTCCTCGGAATGTTATTTATTATTAACCAATTTATAAGCCGTTTTTTTTATAAAAGTGAGGCTAATAAATTAGAAATAATTTATTTTTTTATTTTAATTGGATCCGTGGTATATTAAGGAGAAGATTTTGTGCTGCGTTATTTTTTGTGTTAATAAAGATTTCTAATTAAAACAAAAGAAGCAAGAAATCATATATTCGAATTTACAAGTTATAATAAACGTTGTTTAAGTATGGAAGGATAATAGTTTTAATGGCCTTTGTGCTAAATATTGAAACGTTAATACATATTTTTTCCTTTGCTATAGTTTGTAATTAAGTTAATTTGTACTAACTGCTTTCTTAACGAATTTCTCAACCGTACATTCTTAACAGCAAAAGTGGTGTCTTAAACCTCTCTTATTAACTTGGGTTAAGTTGGTTACCGCACTTCTACAATTAAGTTATTTGAAAAAGAGATAAGAGCAGCTGTGTGCACGAATGAACAAAGTTTGAAACAAGTTGAAACTTTGTATCGGAATTCTCACTGGAAATGTTGGTTACAATTTCGCTATTTTTGCACAACATTTCCAACGTCAGAGTAGTAATTATGTTTCAGTTTTAACTTTTAAACAGCTGACGGTTAAATAATAAAGTAATTGAACGACAAACGCAATACTTACGCTTCGAATAGGTTTAATGATTTAGTTTATTTTGTACTTAACCTAACTTACTACTCATGTGTCATGTCCTATTGTGTATGAAATAGGTTACAAAACTTAAAACAGCAGTTTCAGAATATAAAAACTGATGCTTTACTGTCTACTAAATAAAAAAAATAATTCAAACAAAGCTTTTTGTATCATACTGCAATATTGATGATTTTCTATTCTCTATCAATAGCTCATAATATACACTATTAAATGATTTTTAATAAACAACATAAGGTGTTTATTAACAATACATTCATTCAGTCCAAGTTGGTGCAGAGAAGTCTTATTAAAATATACGGTAACTTAATTGGCCTTTAGCAAAGTTTCAGCGAGCGAAGCCGGCGGTGAATCAGTGCAGTTGTTTTGAAAACTCAATTTGAAACTCAAATTTTATATTATTTTTATTTATAGACTATTTTTTATCATTATTACGGAGCTTTGAATATTCATGCGGCTGTCTCTTAAGATTAAACTATAGACTAGTTTTCTCTTTTCTAAGTGTTTTTATAAAGTATTTTTCTGGAAAAATATATAAAAAATCACAAATTAAAAAAGTAATTCATTTTGGAAAAATTTTAAAAAAAGAAAAAAAATGTTTACCATTAACGAATATAAGGGAATGAAAAATTAAATGTCTTCTCGGCATAGATAAGGGTTCTTGAAGCTTGAGACGGGATTCTTGGCTCAAATTACACGCAGCGATCGTGGCTTATAGACTATTTGATTAACACTCCAATTAATCACGTAAAAATTTACGCCAGAAAATAAAAAAAATATTTTTGATTACTTTAAAGGTACAATTTAATCAAACTCAATGAATAATTATTTACGGGATTGATCTTTTTTTGTATGAACTATTGTTTTCTAGTTTGTTTGTAATTCTAACTCAGTCACATTATTTCTTCGTAAATAGTATTAAACTTTTGTTTTTTTGGCCCTAACGACTCGTGTTTCCGTCGCTCTCAGCTTAAATTGCCTATTTAAATCTGAATAAACCTTCAGATTGTTCTTCAAAAAAGTCTTTATGTTGGTACGGCTTGGCAACGATCCAAGTAGTTTTGCATTTATGTGCGTAACCGTTACAAAATATGTATTGCCTACTAATTTCCTAATATTAGACTAGCTTTTGTATACAACCTAGTCCGTATGGAATTAAAATAAAAATAGATCTTAATATGTAAATAAATATAGTTATTTTAAAGGACAAAATACAAAACAGAAATACAGGAATACAGGAATATATTTTAATACTACAAATACAACAATCAAATTATATCAAAAATCGAAAAATGGCAGCCAATTACGCGAAGTGACAACTTTTGGTTGTTTGGTTGGCGGGCTTAAAGTCTCATATTAAGTTTAATATGTTATGACATGTGAAAAAAAAGAGAAGCAAACTCACATATGCAATATGGATACCTACAACGTATATATTGAAAAACCCTTTGTTCCTTGCGGATTCAAAGTGTTTTTTTTTAAAGTGGCAAACGAGCAAACGTTCACCTGGATTCGCTGAAAAAGCGAAGCCACCGCTGCCCATAGACATCTGCATTTGCAGATGCGTTGCCTAACCTTAATCAACGGAGGAGGAGACGCACAGCAAGAGGACAATACCTTTTCCTATGTGTCCGCCCCCCCGTCAATCCACTTCCCCTTCCTATCATTTCCTTATTAGAAATAGATAGGAAGAGGAAGCGGACTTAAATTAGGCCTCCGGCAACACACTCATCAGGCGAAACACGGAATTGCATCCATTAAAGTGGGCTCTACCACTGTTAAAATTTGTTTTAAAATAATAATATGTACGCAATATTATTAATAATTCATTAAAGAAAATCATAATATATCCATAAAAACAATGGAAATAATTTTATTTCCCTGTTCTGAGTGTTTAAACAAAAGATTTCCTGTGAAATTTAATTATTAATAATTCGCAGGAATCAAAGATCTCTCTACTAAGGAAAACGATTTGAGAATGGCGTATTATTACTTTTGAAGTTAAACAGAGAAATATTATAGATACGAGGACTTTTGTTTGTTTAGGAGGTGATTTTCCATTCGACCTTTCCTTCAGAAACATCAGTTTAGTAAGTTACACAAATGTTAAAAGAATAAAATTGATCGATTTTTTTATCTGTGACCTTTTCATCATAGAAGATATGAGTAGACGACAGATAATAAAGTTGTTGGTGAGTGAACAATTTCATGTTTTTTCACAACTATTACAAAGCACTTAATAATTTTTTTCTTAATTTAATTTAATTAAAATTGTCAATGGTATTGGGACTGAGACAACATATGGTCGAAATTCTCCAACATGTAATTTTCACATTCGGTTAAAAAAATACATGAAAAGGATTTAGCCTGAGCTCTGTAATCTGTCCTGCCAATTCACGAAATGCATAAATTAACATCGGTTAAAAGGATCGAGCGAATTGAACACTTGATGAATAGGCGCCGACTGTCAAAGTTAACGATCCATGGAATTGCTATTTAAGTACCGTAACTTAAATCACCTAAGGAATTTTATTTACAGTTTTTTAGGGGAGATTCAAGTAACGATGACCGACAACATTTGAAACGGGTTTTGTATCTACGAGTATACTAATATTATAAAGAGAGAAACTTTATATTTTTGTATTTTTGCATGTATTGAAATAACTCAAGAACTATTAGGCCGATTTCTAAAATTCTTTCAACATTCCAAAGCTACATTATCCCCGAGTAACTTAGGCTATATTATTTCATTACACGCGGACGAAGTCGCGCACAACAGTACGGCATAAAATGTACCTATAGTGCCTTGGATTTTTTACGCGTATTACAAGTAAGAGATTTTCCTCATTTTCTTTTGTTTCGGTTGGTAAAATACAGATATAATAAAGGATAATAAAAAGTAATAGCGTTAACGATTACCTTACGTCTCGAGTAATGATGATTATTGCTGATCGTATATAAAACAAATTGCTTAACGTACCACGGATGGGTGCTTACAACTCTCTAAGTACATAATAATCGATATTATTTCTTACGAGTATACTCTAACAGTAATTACCCTGGATATTTCTTATTATGGGCGTTAGAAATAAGTAGCTAACTTACGTTATTAGTAGTTAGTAGATTATATTTACGTTGTAGAATGACCAAAAATATAAACTACTAGCGACCCGCCCCGGCTTCGCACGGGTGCAAATCGGTATAATGCTGATACTAAATACTGCAGCGTTTGCAATGTCAGCGCTAGAAATGTGTTAATTTACGACATCATATTAAAAACCTCTAAATTATCAGTGTTACTCTACTATATTGTGAAAACCTTCCTTATGAATCACTCTATCTTCTATATATATAAAACTCAAAGGTGATTGACTGACATAGATATCTATCAACGCACAGCCTAAACCACTAGACGGATCTATCTGAAATTTGGCATGCAGGTGGATGTTATGACGTAGGCGTGAGTAATCTAAGGATTTTTATGAAATTCTACCCCTAAGGGTCTGAAATGTGGGTCCAAAGTTTGAATGGAGAAAAGTGATTCCTTTGTCAGAATTGCATGAAAATTGGAATGAGTGCTTTTTAGCATGAATAAATAAGTTTGTTATTTAAGAATTTGGCACCGTCCCCCGAGAACATCAGGACCACATCGTCGGCGAAGGCTTGGCAGCGGACGCCCATCTCCTGCAGCTCCACCAGGAGAGGATTCAGCAGAAGATTCCAGAGCGTAGGACCTCCGACGGAGCCCTGCACGCAACCTTTGGTGGGCTCGCGGGTCCACTCGGCTCCCGTGTACCTAACGTGCACGTTCCGATCACTTAAATAGTGATCGAGAAGGCGATGCAGATTCACGGGACACCGAGCTTCAGCCAGCCTGCACCTGATGGCCGGCCACCAGGCGTTATCGAAGGCTCC
>QDHC01003543.1:68576-84122 GCA_013186455.1 Papilio dardanus tibullus | reverse complement strand
TTTTAAGCGGCTCTTTGCCGCCCTCTCGTTCCCCTGACATGGGTGGTTCAGGGACATTGGGTGCGGTATTTAAACCTGGCAGTCCTTCGTGCGGCCTCTAACTCCGCCTGGCGAGTGTTTACCCGGTGCCGGAGGCGCCAAATTCAGGTGGATGGCGAACTAGAGCGCCTGCAGGCCGAACTAAGATCGGCCAAAAAGGATCCGTGGGGTGCCCGTACCGTATGGTGTGGGCCAAGCTCAAGGCGTCCCCGCCTAGGGAAACCATGGAGCCGGCCGTCCTCGAGGCGGTGGTCGAGGGGCTATTTCCTAATAGCCCTCCTTTTGAACCACCGCCGATGGCCCCACAAGAGGAGGGAGAGGACGATGCCGTCCTGGACGCCATATTCCAATTCCATTATAAGAATTCCATGAAAATCGTAATGAATTGTCCTTAGCACAAATAAAAAACTTAGCAATTTTATAAATTTCAGTGGTGTTAAAATGCGAATCTAAAAATATTACAATGGTTTCACGCGGACGAAGTCGCGGGCGCTCGCTAGTCTATTATAAAAATCAAAATCCGTTGCGTAGTTTAAAATATTCAAGCATATATAGGGAAAAACATAAAAAAGTGTTATTGTTTTATACTATGTAAGGATGATTATTACTGACAAAAAAAAACTCGTTGACTTGTTAACCTCCTTTTTCTCGAAATGGGTAAGTAAAGATTTTTAAAAATGATATCCGAATCAATTATTAAGCCAGCTTTATTTACAAAAAAGGGAAACAGAGATTTATATCAGTTTTAAAGAGATAACGACCTACATCACTTCGCTCTATACTGAAACAAGGCCCCATAGTCACTTTAATGAAAATTAATAGTGCCACGCGCAACCGAGTGTAATGAAAATACACGAAATTTATTTAAAAAAAAACATAACATATTTTGTATTGGTACTGCGTATTTGTTGTTTCGTATTGTCATACTTTCGTTTTTGTTTCTATAAAAAAAACGAGTCACAACTACAGTAAATTAAGCAGAACGATTCAAAGGACAGTTTTAAAATTCCTATCACGCTCGTAAACTTTTACGTCATCTGGGGGCTACCCAAAGTACATTCGCTACGAAGAGATTCTGTAGCGAACTTCAAAAATGTAAGGAGCTAACAATGACGTTCGTTACGATCACATGACTTATCGAATGTCAATGTCAGTTTCATACATTTTTGTCGTTGCCGTTAGCCATATCGCCAACTGAAAAGTTCCTTGGATAGCCCCGTGAAAGTCGCACCGCAGATTATTTTCATCCAAACATCAGATAATCGCGCCTCTGGCTTTCTACTTTTATATTGCCATGAGAAACGTGGTCCAATTTAGCGGATATGATTTATGGTGGTTTTTAAATTTATACAACTACGTTTAGGAATAGAGAATTTTAAAACTGCATTGCGACACACTTTCGACGTGTTTGCAATCAAAACACCACAGATTTAGAATATAAATGTATTGTATTTGTATTTGTCTCGCTTGTAGAGGTTTCTCGCTTATCCAGGTTTTTCTGTATAAGTATAAGTTATGTTGTATAAAAATATTTTGATAATTTAGCGAGCGTAAAATATTGAAAGGGCACCGCTGTATGAGCTCTCCGACTTTGACTAATTAATTGTCGCGAACGTTCCGTTTCCATTCTTGTGATTGATTAAACTGTTATGTTTTTGTTTCTAATTTGTGTTATAATTGAATATAACTTGCTCTTGGTGAAGGAAAACATCGTGATGCAACCTGCACATATCGGCGAAGAAATTCAAAGATATGTGTATTCACGCAAAATACGCGCTAGTCGTGGAGTTGCGGAAAATGGAGCCCATCATGGGTCAAAACCTTTAACCTTTAACCTTTATAATTAAATATGAAGCTATTAGAATAAAAATAAACTATGATCTAGTAGGCTAGAATGTTCGCTGTTGTGGCAAAACCATTAATTGAGATATTTTATGATTTTCATTGTACAAAGTTGAATATTATAATGGTTGAAAGCTCAAGTTTAATTCCTAAAAGTTTTAGATTTTTATTTAAGTTTAAGAAAAGGTTTAATGAGTAATCAGTTATATAATAAAGACACAAATTGAACCAAAACGGTATACATTGGTTCAATAGTAGAGGGATCAGGAAGTGCCCACTTATTAGTTGAACTCGTATATTGCATTGGATATCAGCCGTGTGCAATCAATTACACGAATTGGCCAATCTCTTCAAGCTAATTTATTCACAAAGTGGATTAATGTGACAATTCGTTTGTCCAACCATCAATCAATCGGCTTATTTTGTAAATTATTTCTTTAGCTGAATAGTACTGCTGCCTTGTTATAGCTAAATTGAACTCTAAAGTACTACAATAAGCTGTAATTCGGCTTGCAATAGCAAAAAACTAACCCTTAAAGATTAGTTCAGCCAGTTTACCCAAAGTAATGTATTGTTCAACAAAATATTTTTTATCATAATAGGTGTGAAATAAACTACTCGTACGTATAAGCCGAGAAAGCAAAATTTCATGTTTATTAGAAATAACTCAAAAACTACTAAATATTTTTTTAAAACGTAAATATGGGACCAAATGGCAGCTATTTTGCATCGAACAAAAAAAGAATCACTTAAATCGGTTCAGAACTCTGTACTTAATTTCCGAACGTACATAAAAAAAAAACTCATTGACTTGATAACCTCCTTCTGTTGGAAGTCGGTTAAAAATTGTTTTAAATATTTTTATACCCAGACTCCGTTACCCTTATATTCTTTGTTAACTAACCTATAAACAAAATGTATTTAACAGAGATATCTCGATTATGTTTAGGAAATATCACTTTAATTAAAAAAATGTTCCTGTCTAACATCTAACTAGGCAACATACGTCCGATATATGAACAATCTCAAAGGTCGGTGTCAGGGAATGTTAATTAAAACGCCAATCATTTGCCGGCCTCCCGAAATTGCCGCTTTGTTATACAGTTTAATAGCAACATGTCGAATGTCGAAAAAAGTATAGAACTTGTTAATACGAGTAAATTCTGTCATGTTTAAGGTACCGAAGACAAGGCTTATTTAAGGCGGAGACACACTTTGAGCAAGATAACACTGTTCCCTGATACGTTAAATTTAAAAGCTTAATCGTAAAAATATTGTAATTAAAAACTGACATAAGATTATGTGTGAATTGAAGGTGAATTCTGCATTAAAAGCCGACAATAAAAATTAAAAAAAAAATGTAACAACGAAACATACACTTCACATGATTAATTTCGAAACAATAAATTACATTTTTAAATGTTATCTACATTTCATACGCTGAATTTAACAGGAAATTGAATTGAAACTAGAGAACATTTTTCTTTGGAAATAACACATATTTCACAATAATATTCCAACTCAGCGAACAATCTCGTTTTGTTTCCTTCAACCTGATTTCTTGTCTCATTTTTATTCCATTTCATAGAACTAGGAGATATTATTCATTTTAAGTTACTTTTCGTTTCAACAAACATTGAATTATTTATTTTTAAAGAAAAAAATCAAAGATATGTGTGAAGTCATGCAAAATACGCGCTAGTCGTGGAGTTGCGGAAAATGGAGCCTATCATGGTTTGAACTACACTACACTATTACTTATTGTTAATGCGACCATAAGAAATTATTATTTTCACAAGTTTTAATTTGTTTTATCTTCCTAAATTTGTAAATTTAAATATACTTAAAACATTCTATAACTATTTTATTTTACTTAAAAGTTATTTAATTATTTTAAATAAGCCAATTTTAAGCTACAGCAGTACAACAATTTGGCCACGCTATTAATTGAACACTTTAAATTGCACAGAATTTATGCACTACACGGATTGCTGCGTCAGATTATAGAGTGGCAGATCAATTTGTGGTGCCCTCTAGTTGGATAATTGCAAAGCGTAGTTACATTTTTGTTCTAATTACCTTTGTCGACTAGATTTGTAATTGTCATACGTTTTTGCTGCTACGTATTTTATATCGATTTTTTTAATATATTATAAAGTGGCAAACGAGCATGCGGCCACCTGGATTTGCTGAAATAGCGAAGCGACCGCTGCCAATAGACATCAGCAATTGTAGATGCGTTGCCTACTCTTAATTTACGGAGGAGGAAACGCACAGTAAGAGGACAATTCATCTTCCTACACGTCCCCTCCCCTGCCATATCCACTTCCCAGATGTTGAAGCGGGCTCTATCACTGTTAGAATAATACTATTGTTTCCGAATAAAGTCAGTATTTTATTCGGGATTAAAACTACGGTACAATTTCGATAGTTATTTCCAACATTTAAACAAAAGACAACAAATGAGGATTCATTTCTCGGTACTACCAATTAAATTGTTACTTTCAATTTAATGCTGTGTAGTTCTACGTCTCTAAAGAAAATGTTCTCGGAATCTTATTCAAAGCTTACTAGGAATTTTTCATCTAGAACAAAGAACATCCTTTTTAATTGTTTGACTAAAATTGTTAACGTTATTCAAATTTGTTAAATCGTAATATTGTTCGTGTTAGAATTGTCTATAAATCCTAAATCCTTGTAAATTTTAATTCGAATCGCTACATATTTTATTACATTGTTGATTCGGAGATGTACATTGGAGTTTACACAAAGTACTACGCTCAATCAATTCTCAAAGGACCCAAAGAGTCGGTAGAGCGTAGGCTAGCTCATAAAGCGTGGCAAAATCTGCTATATTTTATGTAGTATTATTATTTCAATGTTGTTTTGTAAAATTCTATTGGTGGTTTCTAAATCGAATGAATAGATCTGACCAGCTGACAGAACCGTTCACAATTTTTTTTAGGCTATGCCCGTTATATTTGACCTTTCATAGAGTTACCGGATTGGTGAGTTATTAAATTCTATTACGCTAGCTTGGTAATTACAGAGATGCCACACGATCTAAGTATTGCATAAAAACGATACAACTCAAGCCAATCGGGTAGATTTGGTTTTGTCAAAGAAACATATCAAGCAGATTGCGAGGACAGAAAATGGAATGCTTTATTGGAAAACGATGACCGATGGAAACACTTTGATAAAAGCTTCTGTTTTACAATGTAGCTGCAAGCTTTATCGTTCTTACTGATACGAGTACGACAAAGATGCACGTTCAAATTTAAAAAGAGTAAAGAAATAATGGACACATTTCTAATTTTACGCAGTTCGAAACGACAAAGAAAATGAAAAAAATGATTTAATTCCAGAAAACTAGTTCACTGCTCCTCTCCTTTTTTGTAATCGGGGGGACATCTTTAACTTTAGTCCGTTTGTCTTCAATTTTGTTTACATATTAATCGTTTTCTGTAATGCTGGTTATTTGATTCACATTACTTATATCATTAACCCACTTCCAACGGAAGGAGGTTATCAAGTCAATGAGTTTTTTTTTAATGCATATACAAGAATTACGCAGCGAGTCCTGATCCGATTTACGTGATTCTTTTTTTGTTTCATTCAATATAGCTGGCATTTGGTCCCATTTTTATTTAGAAAAAAAAACTATAAAGTATTTTTATAGTTACTTCTAATAAACTTGAAAAAAATGTAAGACTTCTTGTAGTCTCGGCTTATTTCTCACTGGAAAAGTTGATTGATAGTTTTTGCATTGGTAAAGCAATGTAAAATAACAAAGATGAAAGTGAAGTGAAACAATAGTTGGCACGTAAAGGATGTGATCAATAGCTATCATTCGTTTCAGGTGCGCACTTTTAGCGTCGACTTGATATACGAGTATGTCCAGAAGGTTACCCAAAGCACATGCGCTACAAAGCGATTCGATAGCGAGCATCAAACATGTATGGAACTGACAATTACGTTTGATATCTCACACGTGACAAGCACATGACTTATCGAATGTCATTGTCAGTTTTATACATTTTTGTCGATACCAGCATTAATATTGCCAATCGAAAGATACTTTGGGTAACCCCCCTGAATGGACATTCAACAGACAATTCGACAATTCTTTTCAAATCATACATTCTATATTTGTAATTGAATTGATATTTTTTGTTTGTTACATTTTTTTAAACCATAAAAAAATATTGATTGTTTATATCTAGTTTTTAATTTGTGTAAAAAATACGTTGTACTTAAAACTGATTTGCATTGGGAGACTTTTTTGATTTAGAAAGATTTTGTCTTCGTGTAGTTGTTCTTATTTATTTTATTTACTCATGTAATATCTACTTCTAGTTGAAAGCACTGTAACTTAAATGTTTAAATATTTACTTTTCCTTACATAGTATAAAACAATAACGCTTTTTATGTTTGTCCCTATATACGCTTGAATCTTTAAAACTACGCATCGGATTTTGATGCCGTTTTTTTATTAGTGTGGTCCATAAGGAAGGTTTTCATGTATAATACATTCACAATGTAGTAGAGTAACACTGATAATTTAGAGGTTTTTAATATAATGTCGTAAATTAACACATTTTTAGCGTTTACATTGCAAACGCTGCAGTATTTAGTATCAGCATTATACTGATTTGCACCCGTGCGAATCCGGGGCTGGTCGCTAGTATATAAATAATAAGAAATCCGTTTCTCAGTTTAAGCCGAGCGACGGTTTACGAGCGGCCTTTGATCTCGCCGACTTTTGGCCACTTTTCGAGTCCTTTGAGTGTTGATTGAGCGTTACTTTGTGTGCATACGAAAGTGTCCAACTTATCGAAACTTCTCTCTTTGGAAAAAAGGTAGAATTTACATACGTATACTTGTAGTTTTAAGAGTATTTTACTTCGACCTATGATGAGCTCTATTTTCCGCAAGTCCACGACTAGCGCGTATTTTGCGTGTCGTCACATATATCTTTGAATTTCTTCGTCGATATGTACAGGTTGCATGACGATGTTTTCCTTTACATAAGAGCGTAGGGTAAATATGTACATAGGAAAATCGAAAAACACATTGGTACATGACGGGATTCGAACTCGGGACCTGCAGTTTGCAAGTCAAGAGCCAAATCCCTGAGCCTCCGACGCTCATTATTTTTCTTATTCTGCTTCTATTTATAAGTTTCAAAATGTACATAGGCGAGAATTTAATTAGAATGAAATAAATATATTTTGTTATCATAGAATTTCTGATATAAGAGCAAAATTAATTACATGGCAGTTACACTCGTAATAAAGTCGATTCAGTTAGCTTTAGTGGAAATAATGTAACCGGCAGTAGAGTTTAATTAACTTCCAAATGAGAACAGCGCGGCTACCCATAATATCTTTCGATTGACGATATCGCTGATGGAATCGACAAAAATGTATGAAACTGACAGTGATATTCGAAAAGTCATGTGCTTGTTACTTGCGAGATATCGAATGTCATTGTTAGTTCCATACATTAGTGACGTTCGCTATAGAATCGCTTTGTAGCACAGTATTATTTGACTTCGATGCGCAATTAATTAATATGAATTTTAATAGTATTTCCGATAATATATCTGTCCTCAGATAGGTTTAAGGAATACTTCAGGGTTACTGCAGCACAAAGAAACAATGGTTATTTAAACAGTCGCTTAGAATATATTTGATAGATTTCGCTTTATTCCGAAACGAGAATCAACGTTATTACTGTTGTACTTTCTACGTATGGTACTGGTCATAAAATGTATTCCAAAATACAGAACAACCTTGTTCCTGGTACTTCTTAAGATACATAATTTGGTCCAATGAAACCCCTGGTCTATCTTATTTAGTTCCGAGTGTCCCTCAATATCGCATAATTGACGATTTATTGGTCCAAGTGCAGATACTGTTATAGAAGTTGTCTAAAATTACTATTTATTTACAACAATTTACAATCTAAATTTGTTTTTATTTTATAAGATAAAACATGCCTTCTCAACCACAGTATTATCATAATTGATTACTCGAAAGGGACAACTCGGCGTTTTTTTGTTGAATTTCACGAGTACAACTTGGAAGAGAAAAAAAAATATTCGTTGTATATTTTTTACTCGTAATATTCGCTATAAATTCTTATTACAATACAAGCGAAAAAAGAATGTGTTAAAATTTCGTGAAAAATGCAATCCGATATAGAGTCCACCTTAATCCGGTTTTACGATATCCAGGAGATTACTGTACAATCGTTGGAGTATAAATATATACATGTAAAGCTAGGACATTATTGCTTAGATATACGTATATATTTAATGTATAATAAATATATAGGGGTCTTTTGAATTTGGACTATCAATATTTCTCATATAGTGTCGTATTAGATCAATTCTGTAAAGATACTATACTGTTGTTAATAAATAAAAAAAATATATCATCACCCTGCCCTTGTCCCTATAAGGGTCGTCACAGAATATACTACTCCTCCATACTTCTCTATCAGCCGTTATTTCTGAATTTACCCCTTTTTTCAGCATATATTCCTTGGACTATCTATTAATAAAAACATGCAGTTATTTAACATGTTTCCGTAAAAATCTATTAATGTTTTGATTGTTAAGCGTTTCTGAAATTGAATTATTTAACGGCTCTATACTTTTTCATTTCATAAAAAATGAAGTTAGAAACTTATTAAACTTGCTGGTTTCATTTTGTTAGAGTATTTCTTACAAGTCAGTGTCTTGTTTCTGGCGTCCTTTTTAAAATTTTGTATGAAGCCAGTTTGTAAAGTTTTCGCTGTTTAAAAGCAGCTCCTAACGTAAGACCCACTGACCTACATGTTCGATGCGAGTTGCACTCTGCACTCGCAAAGAATATTGACCTACCGATATTGTCGCTTACAAAAAAAAACATAATGATGTCAATCACTTTATCTTAGATCATTGTCTTCTTTATCTTTAAAGATTTAATTATCGTATCTTTCTCTCGTATCTTTTAACCTAATTGACAAAGTTATCACTGTTATTGTCTTGCAGTTAGTCAATATGGTCACAATTTTTGACTAAACGAGCTATGCAGCATACAAATCGACGAAAAGACCTAATAAAAACACCACGATGATTATACATTAAAATAGTTTAGTTTTTAGTAATTGAAATTTTTAACTTTCTTCTGAATTGAGTATAATTACGATTAAAACAGAAATGTGTATCTAACCGTCATGATTTAGACAAGCTCTTCAAAATGAATTACATCAGAACATGAACTCGGTGACCGCACGCAGCGGCGCAACTACCACTACTGTTAGCAAACATCCAATTAAACGTTAATTTTGCTTTTACCATCTACTACTAATAGGGCACTATGTAATTTTGTAAATTGGGCAACGGTACGTTTACCCGCATTACTTCATGGCAAAGTTATAAACAGTAGCCACGCTTAGTAATTTTTACATTAATTTATCAATTTGACAGATTTATTAATATATATGTTTAAGTATAAATTGACTTTAAAACCTAATACTCTTATCAGAAGGCATACATACCAAAAACAGTAACATTATATTAACTAGACCAGAATTAAGTCATAAAAATAGAACGTTAAGTCAGCTAGAATTGAACAAGAACGTATCGTTAGCAAACGCTATCGGTAAATCAGTTCATTTTATATATTTTTTTATAAAATATTCAAGTACACTAGATTTTTCAAATGAGATTTACCTCGCAATCGTGTTGTACTCATAAATAAAATAAGATATAAATGTGTAAGTTTAGAATGTAGAAATTCTTTTGACTTTCCACTGTGTAACAGATTTATAAAACTCGAAATGACGCGAGAGCATCCATGGCTTTTAAAAAGAATTTCACAAACGTTCAACTAGAATTTAAAATCCTTCTATATCCTATTGTTACGTATCTATGGTTCAAACTGAAATAGTTTCGCTATAGTTAAACAATTTCATCAATTTCATATACGCTTTACCTATTGCCGTGGTTGTATAGTCTATACTAATATAATAAAGAGGAAAAATGTGTATTTTTGTATGTATTGAAATAACTCAAAAACTACTTAGTTGATTTTAAAAATTCTTTCACCGTTAGAAAGCTACACGATCTCCGAGTAACATAGGCTATATTTTTAATTTCACGCGGACAAAGTCGCGACCAACAGCTAATTTATATATACAAAAGAGTAATTAATAAATATGTAAATAAAAAAATCTGGTTACGTATTTTCTATGAGTGGAAACTTTTAGTAGATTTAAAGACAGCATTATTTATCCGACATTAATCTAGTTATTGTATCTATTTGTTTCAAACATTAAATTCCCAAATAAAACTGGGCGAGCTTAGTTACTGGTCATATCCCGCCACGGGTTATCAGTACATTGCGACTTATGGGTGTATTCCCTTTATCAGATGAATGACAGTATAAAATACCACTAATACTTGGTTGAAGTCAGCCCTTTAAGATACACTACGATAATCCCTTTCGACATATAGCTCCTATCGCCGCTTCCTTAGTATTGTGGGATATCGCCATTATATCCATTACCGGCGAGGAAACGTACATCAGAGGCGTAGTTACACCGGAGATAGAAGATGCGATCGTTTTGCTTCCAATATTATCGAATATCCGGTTCTCTGCGCGATCTAACTGTTGTGGTAAAGTTTTATATGACTCTTTTGTTTAATATTCATGAGTATAAATGTTTTTTGTCATTTTTTTCGATCAATGATATACGAATTTTCCATTTGATTATACTTCCAACAGTATTCACGCAAAATACGCGCTAGTCGTGGAGTTGCGGAAAATGGAGCCCATCATGGGTCGAAACTTACCTTAGAGAGGACTGTTGGAAGTACGAGTATAACCGTTTGTAACAGATCATTTCATTCTGTAATTATATAATAGAACATACTAAACAGAAATAATAGTAAATAATAATAAGTAATAAAGTTAGGAGATAAAATAAATAACATAAAAGGAACTAAAAATATACCAAAGATGCTGCATTAGCAATAGCAGCAGGAAAGACAGAAAAAAAAACAGAAATAATAGAACAGAAAATTTCTTGGAATAGTCATCATCATCTTCATGACCTGATCCTACTCCCGTCGTGTCGTCGCACCATATTCTTGTCCATTAAAGATTATTTTTTGTCCGATTATAATGCGATGAGCATGATATTCAAATGCTTTAGTCGTATATCGAAATATATAGAGGGTTTGTATGTATAATACTATATTAAAAATTCCAAGAAAAGACGTTGTAAGATGTTCCCTGAATTCTTTTAGGAAACGACGAGAACCGCAGAAATTCCGATGAATTACAGTATCTACCCAAGAATCTTGTTGAAAGGAATGGTTTCTTTGTTATTGTTATAATGTAGTAACAATTGTTCATTGTTATTCTGTCAAACGTACAATGGAATCTTGAATACTTAATAATTAACTTTAATATCTTCAGTAAAGTATATTTTCTCACTATTATACAAAAAACTTATTAAGAAAGTTGGTTAAAATGAAGCTATTATTTTTAACCGACTTCCAAAAGGAGGAGGTTCTCAATTCGTCTTTATGTTTTTTTTTATATTTCCTTTTTTTTGCAATTATGAATATAATATACAGAATAACTCCAGTTTATGTAGCCAAGTGCTTTCTCTCACAAACACATTTCAAGATTCTACTTATTTAACTAAGATATTTAGTGAAACAGAGTGAAAATTTTCTATACTACAAATGAACTAAGAATACAATGATTGTTGAAGAAAATAGACATACACAAAATTTAATTAAATTATTTACCTAAATTCAATACAAAATTCCATTAAACAATGTTTATCTCAAATAAACGCAGACAAATGGAGAGGGATCATGTAATAAGCATCTAAATTAAACTTCTGAAGACAATAGAAGTGGAATAAAACAAAGTTTGTCAATGTTCGTTTCCTCTCGAATCTTAATAACGGTCCCATTTACATGTAGATCTTCCGAATTCTCTTCCGACTTTGAATTTGCTTTGTTTTTTATGAAGTTAATTATATTGCAATTGAGCCTATTTAGGAAAGAAATATCCCTGAATACATGCGGATTGCGGATGTTAACTGAATATTAAATATCGGGAAATTGTAAAAAAATATAAGTAAAGCGATCATCAAACATTGAAGCAGCGTATAACAACTATATTAAAGCTTTGTATTTTATAAATTTCGTTAATACGTTATCACAAAAAATAAATTATTATAAAAATGACCACAAATCTTTGTGAGGGCAAAAACTGTCGCAAATCGTTTTATACGATTGTACTGTCGACAATAAAAGGATGAAACACTCCGCGCGCCAAGTTACCATCTCATATTTTTTGAAAAATTTAAATTACAAGTTGAATTTATTATTTTGACTCTGAAAGTTTTATTTATATTAAAGTTGACGTTTTGGTATTACTAGATCAAGTCATTCTTTTCAAAATTGTCTTATTATGTTACTAACTAAATTTCTAATTTCTAAAATAATCTTATGTATGTAGATTGTATTTGTAAATGCAAGATGTTATTTAAAAGTGAATTTCATTAAAACGAGGGAAGGATGCAAGCAACAATGCACCCTTGTAGTTAGCAGAAGCTACTTAATTAGCTAGGAAATACCGCACCAAGACTAAATTGCCTGGCATCGAAGTGAAAACTTAATTTCTAACTTCATGAGTTGTAAACTTGGTGAAGTACATGTAAATGTAATTAAATACAATGTACAGTTGAATGATAAAGACATACAGTACTAAAAACTAATTAATATAATTAAAATCTCAATCACCTACAGATTTACTTTCCGAAGTTTGTAGTCTTTTACATTAAATCATACGAAAAAAGACCTTAATTTTTTATCTTTGCTGCGAAATCAATTTTTTTCATAACTGAAATAGGAATTATGTATTGTATTGTAGTTCGACCCATGATGAGCTCCATTTTCCGCAACACCACGACTAGCAATTATGTTATTGGTTGTTAGGAAAGTCATTTCGTTTTTTTGATGGAAATTATAGACAATTCTGCCTATAGAGACAACAGTGCTAGGTCTGGGTATGTCATTGTATCCCATTCAAGCTGTAGAAGCTAGCCAATAGCCAATAGCTAGTGACAAAACTTTATTTTGTATTTATCAGCTTCAACCAGCCTTCAAAACTTGAAAACTCTTCGACATAAAAATTGCCGGATGGAAATTTAGCGAACCAGTTCTGGCACTGGCGTACTGTCAACACACCTTCTCCATTCACATCGGTCAATTTCTTTCTGACTTCAACAGCATTTTTATCCTTTCTGTAGCAAAACATAAAATAAGTTGAAATTTTTGCTTTTCGCTCTCCATGTTTAAAAGGGCACCAACCAAAAACTATAACGTAGAATTAATTGAAACTTTTCATAAAACTAGCCTTGTTATATGAGCTTTCAAAGCATATAATAATTAAACGGCTTAAGTGAGAATTTGGGTGCAAAAAATTCAATTAAATCCTCTATCGGGAAAAACGAAGTGACTTTTCGAACAACCTAATAAGTTGATATTATAAAACAAGTTTATTTTTAGACGGATTAACTACTACTCATAGAAAGACAAGTATCATCAAATAAAATTCAGGACTAACGCTATAATATTTTTATCTCAATTAAAACGATTTTATCCATGAGATAAAATTTTCTGAGTGCTCTGCTAAATAAACTATTCAAGGGACGTTGATAAACCGCAATTCTGGAAGTTTGCCAGGATATTACTGTGGATTTTTAAGTGCATGCTAAAACTGTTGGGTGAATCGTAGTCCGTTTTAATTTGTCCATTTTGGCAGAAAACATCGGAACTGCATATCATTTACTACACGAATGCAGATAATTCTTCAAAATTAAGAGTTTTTGTACATTTTAAGTACTAGAATGGAAGATTTAATGAACATTAAATAAAAGCTTTTATTATCTTTATTTTTATTTTATGGTATTCTAATATTTACTTATATACTTTTAGGGTCTACAACTAGTATGCAAAGTGTTTTTTTTATGTAGAAATAAATAAAAACAAAACCAAGTGATTTAATGCAGTTTTATATAAATCGCTCGATAGATTTTCACTAGATGACACAAAAGGCAAATAGTAGTAACTTTTCGTGTTTGGTTGCTTCATTAGTATATTCTAGCTATGTATTACACGCATATGTAGAGTAAGTCGAAGCAAGTGTACAAGGCAATCAATCAGGAAGGAGAGACTGGATGTCGAGCGCAATTAATCAAGCTTGTTGATGCAGGCAATCCCTGACAACATTATCGTTAATCTCTCATCGCTTTTACTTAGTTTATTCTTATAAAATTTTACTCGCTAATATCATTTAAGCCGGTTAACGACGCTCAGTTTTAACTGCACAATTTTACCTGTACAGTTCGACTGTGCAGTTCAAATTGATATGTGATGTGTGTGTTCAAATTGAAATGTGTTAAAACTGTGCAGTTAAAACTGAACGTTTGTCTTCCTAAGTAAATAAATAACTCTTACTCTGCCAAAATCGAAACCAAACATTTTTTAATTATAGACCCTACAATCGTAAATACGTCGTACATTAATTTGTGTAATGAAACAACGCGCAAGTATAAAATGTAGTAAGTCATTGACGATATTTTAATAAAAATCTGCGTCATAAATTTTAAATTAATCCCAAAGTCCAACACAAATATTTGGAGCAAAGAGTTTTCATTTGGTCGAAATGCGGTCGTGTGACTGAGCCAACCACTAAATTTTTAACTGTATTTCCGGTGTCCACGACGTAAAATGTGTAAATATATTTTTAATGTTTTAATACAATTACGGCTTTTGAATTTATCTTAGCTTTATCTTGAATAAAGACCTATGTACAGAATTGGGCCGACAAAGTAGTTTTTTTTCTTGTTTTTGATCACATTGAAAAGTCAGTTATGAAATTAGGAATGCAGCTGAACTCCACACAGCATTTTGGCCTTGTCGTTCAAAAATTTTATGGGACAAAATGATACCAACAGTTTAGAAGGTTACCCAAAGTATCTTTCGATTGGCGATATCTCTGATGGAATCGACAAAATTGTATGAAACTGAAAATGAAATTCGAAAAGTCAAGTGCCAGTCACGTGTGACTGTGAGATATCGAACGTCATTATCAATTCCATACATTTTAGATCTTCGCTTTCGAATCACTTTGTAGCGCATGTACTTAGGGTAAACCCTCCCGGTGTTTAAAAAAAGTTTATACTTTAAAGAGGACGCGTAGGAAAAATTGTTTTCTGTTAAAGATAAGAGTTGCTAAAGACCCAGTGACCTATTTAGAGGATGTAAGCTGCACTCTGCAGTCTTTGCGAAGATTATCGACCTGCCAATAATGTCGCTATCATACAAGAACCATTACCGACTCTGCGTCTTGTAAACTTCGCATTTTAAGATTAGGCAATAAGAGTCGGGCAAAATCTCTCTAGAGAGACTTTTATCAAATCATCACTATACCACGTATATAATCCTATCCAACACGCGCACCGCCTCTCGCCGGGCATCACGTCTGTCACGACTGTCAACATGGCGAGATGCTCGAGACACCCATAGACAACCAGACCATAGCCAATACACTACAGGTATTATTCCTTATGACAGTTCTATTA
>QDHC01003543.1:18516-39512 GCA_013186455.1 Papilio dardanus tibullus | reverse complement strand
GACAAATGATTGCGATGCGGTCTTCTTGGCCGAGACAGACAGATTTACGACAACCACAAAACTGAAACTCGCATCGAGTAACACTCATTTGACTGGAACAAGTAATAAAAGTAATTTTCATTAACTTTTATTGCTTATAACAGGATAATAAATTTAAAACAAAAACATAATAACAACAACGTGTTTCAAGACCATTTAGTCTTCAATCCTAAAGAATTTTCCCAACAAATATATCTTGTTTAATTTATACGATGAATATTTTACGTATTACCACAGATAATATAATAATATATTAGTACATTACAAAAACTACAAACGACTTTATAAAAAAAATATTGATAGTATTTAAATCAGATATAACAAAATTCTGTTCTTTTTTGTTTTTTCTCCTCGAGGTCAATTTATGTGTGAGGAACTTTTTCAATTATTCAAATGCTTTAATATTAAGCCTATTTAGGCTTCATGAATCACTAATATCATAAATAAGTTTAATTATTAACATTTCAGTAGACGAAGAGAAATTATAGGGTTTTATTTTAATTAATATTGCAGATATGCTTGATTGGATAATTTTACTATTGGCTTTCATATTTAGAACTGTATTGAATTTCAATACCAATTAATTTTGATTTGACTTTAGAAAATATTTGCTCAATACATTATGATGCCTTTTACTAATGAATTAAAATAAGCTTCATACATTTGTGTAATTAAAAATTATAATATTTATCCAATATTTAAAAAAAAAACATTATTCGTTTGTTGTTTAATATGGATATGCAAATTTCTGTGTTTAATTTTTTTTTTTGAATGGATTCAACATTAGAATTAATTTAAAAGTAGTCTTTTAAATATGATAAGAAAATATAATTGAGTAGGATAACATTTTATATCTTCAAGTTTACAAGAAATAACATTAAAAATGTTTTATCCAAAAAAGCAATCTATATAGAGAATTGTGTGTTCAGCCACTTCTGAGAAATCTTTTGTAAGTGATACGAAATTAATTATTCCCGAGGGAGGAATAAGAATTTACTCTGGCTCTTCGAAAGATCTTAGCTGAATAAGCTGAAAATTTTATTTTATACCTAATGAAAAATATTTAAAATTAAAACTTATTTCAGTACCACCTTTGTCGAAATTCGGACATATTTCATATTGTAAAAATGGTTACATCGATGTTTTTCTTAATAAAAATACCTTTTGAATTTTTCTCCACATTTTTTGTTAACATTAATTTTAACTTTTAATTAATCCGTTCCATAAGTCCATCTATTGGTGCTCTATAAGAAGAGGCACTAGTTTTACGCTTCGCATATTAAATGATTGTTCTTCAAACAGAAAATATGTTATGAATTTCATAACGCTGCGTATTGCAGAGCTAAAAATGGCAGAAAGGAAAACGATTGATAAAAATACACGTCAAAAATTCTATCGGATTTTGTTTTTCTGTCAATCTTTTGATGTTTCCGATTTATATATTGAGTTCTTTTATATCCGTATATTTGATAACTGATTTATGTATTAAAAACCTTAAGATTGCATTATTTCGTAGTTTTACAAAGTACGTACTCGTAACAAAATCATGCACAAAATATACCAAAGACATAATACTCTTCAAAATGCTCTACCACTGAAAGCTGTAGTAATTTTTAAGGTACTTCAAACTGGACTGGTCATTCCTAGGTTCTCCGAAAAACATATAAGTAAAAAAGAGCTGACTCGGTCCCTCCTCTTTCTTGTATAAAGGTATTCTTTAGTTTCACAACTCACGTTAGGATAAATGTGCCTTGTTAATGTCCGTTCCAAGTCTTGGATCTTGAAAAGTCACTTCGAATTACTAAAAAAGAGAATGTTTATCTAAAAGTAACAGACTCTAAGAAGGTCTGAATTTTAGTATAGTTAATAGTAAATTGATAATAGGTAAATCTATAGTTCGAATTTTCAAATCTTATGAAATTCCGCAACACTGAAAAATTGGTCTTACGGTTTATGAGAGTTCAATTTTGATACAAAATTTTAAATAAAAATTTCTACACACTCTTAGCCAAGGATTATTCTTCACGAAATGAGAACAATTTTCCAAACGTCAAGAAGCACGGAGCAGTATGAATGTCCCGCAATTTATTTGCGGTTATTCATCCGATACTTAACGTAACTTTTTCCTCTTACTCATACTTAGCTCGACACTATATAAAGATAAATACGAATACTCCATTTGTTGGTGCCTTTTATTTGTAAAGCGAAAATTGTAAGACTGAAGAATAATAGGAGGAAAACTAAATAGCCAGATTATTGCGCTTATGACTGGTTCCTTTATTGATTTGACTACTCCAGGATCCTTTTGAACCACTTTAATTACTACCACTTTGAGGTGAAACAACCTATTTCTATTTCGAGTATGAAGATTATTTAATTTGCAATACAATTTTCAAGTTCAAATTAAGTCATGAATTTCGTTTTCTATGAAACTGAATGTTTACAAATAGAATTAGAATTTATTTCATTAAATGAAAATTAATTCTATTCTGTAATGTACATGAAAATTGTATTTTTAATTAAATGTCAGTTGTTAGTAAAGTTGTAATGTATTCAGAACATGTTTATTACAAACTTATTCGAACGGCTTAAATGTCACCTTGTCTGTGGCCTGTGCTGTGAGACATAAAATCGATGTATTATCAAGGCATGTGAAATGCCCTGTGTGAAAGTGAAAAACCAATTTAAAAAGAAAAATCTTTATTCTCATTTGCAGAAAACGTATTATAGAAGAAGTTCTGATAACTCGTTTTGAAAATTGTTTGTGGGATGAAATATTTTTAAGTGAATTTCTGTAAACTTGAACTTCTCGGTTAGGTTTACTCTTTCTACTCTCAACTTGCAAGCTACCTGAGAGTTTATTAAATTCTATATCTTTATTGAAAATATACATTTTATTGTCTCGTGCAATTTGCAATAGTAAGCAAAGACTCAATATATATTTCGCAATAGGGAAAATTTTTAGCGAAACTTTTACGCTACGAAAAACTTCTGCAAACTATCGGGTGTTTCGCATCTGCTCCGAACTTTGTGTGTTATAAAATTTTAAACTGAATATGCAGTCTTAGTGTATTTCAAAAGGTATATTTATTGTACGTGCTTATCGTTTATTATAGTGTGCAATTTTCTAGTTTAATAAAGTACACTAGTACCGATGTCAAAACAATATCTAAAATGTTGCAACCAATATTTTATTCAGATGATACTGTATGTATAATTTTTTCTTTTAATTAACTTTTGTTGTGGTTTATTTTTTATCTCAGTGTTGTTGACACATCAATTAGACACGGTTACAACCTAAACTTGGAGCTTATTTAGAATTTAAGAACCGCTACGACTAAGGCATAAATTACCTAATTACCTGTTACCTAATTAATTACGTGGGTTTTAACATCTTCAGATAAAGTGTGTGTTTAGCTCTTTGTAAACTGCAGGTCCCGACTTCGAATCCCGCCATGTACCAATGTAATTTTAGATTTTCATATTTTCACTTTTACCCGACGCTCTTACGGTGAAAGAAAACATCGTGATGCAAGCTGCACATATAGGCGAAGAAATTCAAAGATATGTGTGAAGTCACTCAAAATACGCGTTAGTCGTAGAGTTGCGAAAAAAAGAGCCTATCATGGGTCGAACTACAACAACGACTACTACAAAGTGTATAATTGTTTTGTTACTGAGTTTAATAAAGCAATTCGATTACGCTTCACATGACTATGTAAACTAAATAACAATCATAGAAATGTTATTGAAAATTGACATTTACTACTATTGAATTGGCATTCATCTGAATAATATTCAAATATAAATTCATATTAATCAGAATATTAATATTAAATCAAACAATTAATACATTAATATTCTATTACGGTTTCATTCAGAGAAAAATACATCCAACAATACAAGAAAGAACCGTCGAGGTTTTGATAAATTGCGCTAAGGGATTACTGCGTGAAAATATGAAGAAAACTACGCTTTACCACAAAGCTCCGTGACGAATGTATACATAAATTACACGTTTTTTTCCCGCGTTCTAATGTTTTTCTTTTTGTCAATTGTAACACGGAAGAAATTAAGCAACAACTAGTTGTGTGCGCAATTAATTATAAAGGAAAATATAGAGTTAAAAAGAAATAGCAAATGAAAATACTTTTTAATTAAGTAAATTTTAGAAGGTTTTATTAATTATTTTCCTTGTAATATGTACGCCATTTTTAACTAAAGCTTTGGGTTGAAATATTGATTTATGCCTAGATTTATTTAATTAGAAAATCTAATAATGTAAACTGTTTAGTAATTTCAAACGATCGAGAAGTCCGTATCTTCCTTGTCTCTTAACAACTTGGTCCCTTTGCTCAAAAGACAAAGACGTTTTTGTGATATCAAAAAGTGGGTCACCTTTTCACCCCACTCACGACATACGCTTATGCATCTCCTTTTTCCTTTAAATAAAGGAATTTATGAATAAAACATGCATTTGTTTACCCTGACCTAGAATCGACGTTTACTATAATTTACGTTCGGATATGTCCTGCGACTACGTATTCAGTATTATTATTACATTCTGCCCATTTCCCTTCTGAGGGTCAGCAAAGTATGTACTCTTCCACACATCTCTATCAGGCGTCATATCTGGATTTACTTCCTTCTTACGACCATTCGCTTTCGCAAATTCCACTCATGTATTCTTCAGTCTCCGACCGTTGTAGCCATCTACAATCTATCTCATTAGTTACTTTACCGGAGGCAAGACAATAGTATAAAACAATTAAACATCATTAAACATTAATATATTTAAGTAAAGGATAGCAAACAGTAAAATGAATTAAACTGCAACTTGGTAGGAGCGTAGCCGTACCGTAAAGTATCGCATGAATGCCTGAATGCGGGTAAATTAAGTGATACAAATTCACAGAGGCTTTCCAGTTTCTGTTTGAATAATATGTTTGCAACGCTTCATTTATTATAGGAACTCTATTGGTATTAACTGCTTCAAGTATTGCTAACTGTGACTTGTAATACGTGAACCAAATTATAGAGATAGAAAACAATTTCTTATTTATAAAGTCACACAAGTGTATGAAAACTCCACACTGTCAATACATAGTACTCGTATAGATCTATACATAGCTATCAGTTTGTATCAAGCAGAGTGGGTCTTGAAATGGAGACCGTACTTAAGAAAACTTAATGTTACAAACAACCGGAGTAAATGGAGGAAGCCGGCTAACCGGATACTTGAAACTCAACATGCTTAATTGCGCTCCCTGCGACATCTAGCGGTTAATTTTGGTACACTTGTACAGTGATCTATAAAGGTTAATAAACACAACAAGATTCCACATGTCAAGGCTATAAGATATGACATGATATTTATCTCGCTTATCGAGGTTTCTCTCTAATCAGGTTATTCACTTTTTATATTAAAAAGTGGCAAACGAGCAAGCTGCCACCTGGATTCGCTGAAATAGCAAAGCGACCGCTGTCCATAGACATTTGCAATTGCAGATGCTATGCCCTCAACCTACAGAGGAGGAGACGCCCAGCAAGAGGATAATTCCAATTCCTACACGTCCCCTCCCCCGTCATATCCACTTCCCCTTCTCATCATTTCCTTATAACAAAATGATAGAAAGGGAGAGTTTTCCAATATAAGACCTCCGGCACCACACTCATCGAACGAAACATGGAATTGGTCGTGGTATTTCACCGGGCGAGCCGGCCAATTCGTGCGAAGATGTTGAAGCGGGTTCTACCACTATTTCCCTTATGAAGGTTGTCTGCACATCACAGAATGAGTCTTGCTCACAGAGGTTTTCTGCTTATCTAGGTTTGATTGTTTATCGTTTATTGCCGATGGTAATTAAAGTAGAAAATAAAACATTCACCTGCTTTTATACAAGTTTTACATTTTAAAATGAGTGTACGAGACCGTATGTAATGGCTGTGGGTAGATGGAACTTTTGTTAAACTATAACTGGCGTTACAACTTGATGGTACCTATATGAACTTTCTGCACTCGAGGCTTGAGGTCAAAGCTTACTCAGTTAGGTAAAGTTCATATATTATATGTTACTAAAAAATGCTAAAGTTTAGATAGTTGGACGGACGTTTGTTTAAGTATCTTTAGAGCTTTTAAATTCAACGAAAGGCACAGTTTTTTTTTATTTATTAATACTAAAACTACAGACTCGCGGTCCGTACTCTTTTCTGCTCTGTTGTTATTGTTGCTCAGGTGTATTACAATTAACAGTGGTGAGTTCCTTATATTAATACAATTTTTGTTTTTGTTCGTTATATATTTATTTTATTAATAACTAGCTGTTGTGCGCGACTTCGTCCGCGTGGAATTAAATAATGTAGCCTATGTTACTCGGGGATATTATAGCTTTTAAATGGTGAAAGAATTTTTGAAATCGGTCCAGTAGTTCTTGAGTTATTTCAATACAAACAAAAATACAAAAATTCAAAAATACAAAGTTTCTCTCTTTATAATATTAGTATAGATTTAATTATAACTATTGTACAATGCTATGATTTTTTTTATTTTATTTTATTTGTTACCTTAATCTATTTAATGGTATTGCTGCTTTGGTGACGGAGTCTGCAGGGTTTTAGGTCCTGATCTTTGATAGACTCTCTACATTTCTATTTATCAGTGCCATTTTGATGTTGTAATCTATTATCTCCCCGGTCGGCGCATTCTCAGCCTACTGGACGAGTTTCTCCGGTGCCTCCTGACGGTCGTCTGAGTAGTACACACAAAGGCACAGTTGTAAGACATGGTCTGAGAGCACATAGGTACTTAAGTTTTTTTTCTTTTGTGCGGGCGAATTCACGGGCAAAAGCTGAATTTATGTAACGAAATATTGCTTAATAAATATAGCTGTATCAAGCTTGCTTGACCTATAATTAAAAATACTGTTTTATATTTTTAATGTTATAAATATTAATTTTTACCATTTTATATTTTTTATTAGTTAAAACACGAGTGACCTGTTTAACACAATGTAATGTGAAAGGGTTGTATAAATTTAAAGTAGTTTTTCATAAGTTAATAAACCGTAAATGCCTGTTAAAAGTTACGATGCTAGAAAAACTAATTTAAACTTTGAAGGGTGATATTATTTATTCAACGACCGTCCAGCTATTTTAGTTTATATTTTTTGCAGACATGTTAATTTTAAATGTCCCATTTTTTTAATTAAGACAACTATATTTTAATAATTACTAAACGTTGAATTTATAGTTTGCATTAATATTAAGAATATAGTATTAAAAAATAATAATGTTTTGAAATTATATCTTCGAATAAAGCGTACTCATATAACATCGATCGAACTTGGTAAGTTCGTTTGAACTACTATTATATTTATAACGGAACTAAAAAGTAATAGTAAATTAAGAAAATAAATGTGTGTGGAAATACATTCGTGTATAAAATTATGATACGCTATTAGAATTGTAACCAAATTTATCCAAAGTCGAGGGTAGATAAAATGACAAATCTTTATCAATAGTTACGCAGGAATCTTTATTTAATTCGGATTGGATATGGAGATAAAAATCTAATTTAAAAACCTATCTTGTGCTTGTATACAATCATATAGGACAGAAAAACTCTACCTAATAGACAAATTGCGAATTGCAAGTCTTTATGAATAAGATGGTATCGTCATAACAAAAATACGAGTATATAGTCATTAGTATTCTAAATATACGAGTACTGTGAATCCAAGTGTCCACTGCCGAAACATATGCATAAAACATATTATTCTTTATTCTTATTTATTGCAATAAAAATGAGACATTTGATATGTTTTTTTATGGGGATTTTTTGTAGTTGTAACTAAAATAAGATGACATAATCTCGTTAGCTCAGGAATAACATTATCTTCTTGTTATTTATATCCCAGTCATGTACCGACACCTAATTAATTGAAAAACTTGTCATTATTAGTATTAAAATACGTGTTTATTTTTGGCCGACACAATTAGTGCTTTAATTTGGCAAGGAATTACTGCAATTTCAGACACCACTAGAACTTTTATTTGGTGATTAACCCACTCGCTTCGGGCAAATTGCCCGCATTTGTTTGTCGCAACGTATCTCATAAAATAAGTATATTTTGTTGTGATGGAATTCGTATTAATTAATTAAATTAATTATCTAAAACTTAGGCTTTAACTTAAACTTTAGTTAAGATACATAAAAGTCTACGAAGTAGTCAGTTTCATTGTCATGAATTTGACTGAAACACGTTCTGGCTATATGGTCACGTTATCTTGCATTGGCGTTAAACTTACCACTAATTATTCGTTAAAAAGGTAACCCTTTTAAAAAATATTTAAGAGAATTATTAAGTAATATCTTAATATTTGCTATGATATTTTATAGCCAAATAAAGTAGCATGTAAAATAATTTTATGATACGTTTTTACGATCTACGAAAATTTTATTTGCTATACAAAGCGATACTGTTTTATTGAGTGATAAGATAATTCTTAATGCTTTCTAGTGATACATGTTAATAGCTACGGGTAAAACTAAATTGCTTTATAATCCAAAGTATTTTAAATAAAATAAATAATAGAATAATAAAAAAATAGTGTAGATGAAGTCGTAATGAATGAATGGATATAGATGTAGTAAGGAAATTATAGTAAGGGGAAGTGGATATGGCGGGGGAGGGGACGTATAGAAAGAGGTATTATCTTCTTGCTGTGCGTCACCTCCTCCGTGGATTAAGAGAAGGCAACGCATCTCTAATTGCAGATGTCTATAGGCAGCGGTCGCTATTTCAGCGAATCCAGGTGATCGCTTGTTTGTTTGCTACTTTATAATACAAAATATATATTTTAACATATATAAATCTCGTGTCACAATGTTTGTCCACAATGGACTCCTAAACCACTTAACCGATTACAATAAAATTCGCACACCATGTGCAGTTCGATCCAACTTGAGAGATAGAATAGTTTAAATCTCAAAGTATAGTCGCAACTATCGACCCGCCCTTGCTTCGCACGGGTGCAAAACTGATACTAAATACACTACAGAAAAACTGTGAACATTGTATATAACAGCCATACTAACAATAATTGAACCCGTGCGAAGCCGGGGCGGGTCACTAGTATATATTTAAAATATTCCTACTTAAGTTACCTTTATGCATTCTGCTATTTAAAGTATGGTATTTTAAAATATTAATTATAATATTTTACTAGATAAGATTTTACTACTACTAAAATCAAAAATTTTATTAATACCTTTTTTTGAGTAGGCAGAGAATTTTAATTACAAATTAATTAAATTGAATTAGTACGCCCTTATTAGATTATAAAATGTTTTGGTTTTGCTATTTAAATCATCAAAGGGCTAATTAGCGATCCGCTTTCGTTAAGTTTTAACGTTCATTAAATATCCCACAGCGTTTATACATCATTTAAAATATTATTTTTAGAATTTAAATGTACAAATATACATAAATTATCATAGAACAGACATAAAGGTTATAACTTTATTTTTTCCCAAAGATTGCTATAATTTTTTCATAACTATCGATTACACGATTTAATCTATACTAATATTATAAAGAGAGAAACTTTGTATTTTTGTAATTATTGAAATAACTCAAAAACTACTCTGCCGATTTCAAATATTCTTTCACTCATAGAAAGCTATATTATTCCCGAGTAACATAGGCTATATTTTATAATTCCGCGTGGACGAAGTCGCGAACAATAGCTAGTTTCATAAAAAAGTAGAAGGAATAATTTCCTTACCAATTGCCAATTAATAATTTACCAATTAAATATTGTGAACACATGTTTTCGTAAGTAGTCCTTTTATCCTAATGACCTTATACACCTTAAACTAGACCTTTAGAAAATGACACCTTTCATAATAGACCGTTCAAATTAGAATGCATTTGTACGTAGACAAATCTAACTTAACAACATTGGCAAATAATTCCCATTGGGCATTCCAACAAGTTGAATCGTGTGAGAGAATTGTTCACGACGTCAAAGGAACAGCGTATTCAGACTATTAAGTTATAGAACTTATGCTTTGGACCATTGGAAATGTCTTGCATAAAGATATCGTTATTGAAATTATAAAATAATTAAGGAATATTATCATACACTAGCTGTCGCCTGCGACTCCGTCCGCGCGGAATTTTAAAAGTAGTAGTCGCCTTTGTGTTTTTCCAAACTATGTTCAATTCACTCTTTCTCGAGATACCTATAAATATCCATGCAAACTATTATAGTATTAGTGAGATATGATAATGTCAAGTTCATTACGAAATATTCCAGCATATTTTGCAAAAATAGTTTTAAAATATTCTGAAGTAAAAATAGGGATTTAACTATAAGTATCGTCAGCGTATTCTAAAGGATAGGGGATAAGGGATAGAATGGAAATGGGAATCATATACTTTCGGTTGATTTAACCCAACTCCATTTTCCTAATCAATATAAACACCCATATAACTTTTGTACAAGGTGACCGTATTCAAACCCTCGCAGATAAGCAACACTAACGGAATAAATTATTACTCGAGTAATTGAGCCGTGTCTGTCCCAGAATTTTGATTATATTAAAATATATAGAAAAGTTTATCTTGAAAATATTTTTTTTCAAAAGTAAGAACAGTAACTAGACGATTAATAAAAAATCTTAATATTAAATTGATAACCGAACTAAAAATTATTATTTTAAATTTCAAAGTTATTATATATGCATAGAGAATTTGATACAACGAATTAAAATTCAATATTCCGAAGATTTCCATTAAAAGCTTAATAACGCTTTTAACGGGTAAATTAAGAAGTTTTCTTTGCGACTCCGGCCCTTTTAGAGATCGTAAATAAGTGAATAGATAACAGTCAATCAAACGTTTTAAAAGTTTAAAATAAATAGAAACTTCAAATTCTTATTAATCACATAACTAGCTGTTGTTCGCGACTTCGTCCTTGAGGAATTAAAAAATATGTTTAGATAATGTGTAATATTTATTCGGGGATAATGTAGCTTTCTAACGGTGAAAGAATTTTTGAAATCGGCCCAGTAGTTCTTGAGTTATTTCAATACATACAAAAATTTTAAAATACAAAGTTTATCTTTATAATTTTAGTAAAAACATATATCAAATACTTTGTAAAGTATTAATAGTTAATTAGAATATGAAATCAGATTGAGAGACACCTGTGATACACCGGGGAAATATACAGATCGAATATGATACTCATTGAAAGCGGTCAAGTATTTCAGGCTGCAGATATAGAACTTTTTTTTAAAAATTTAAACGAAGGAATATAATATTCTGTTGCTCGCGGCTTCGTAGACGTGGAATTAAAAATTGCCTATATTACTAGTGAATCATTGACCTTTCTAATGGTGAACGATTTTTTGAAATCGGAATAAGCAAGAAATCTCCATAAGCGAGACAAATATTGCGGTTTCTTTGACTCTCGTTTAACCAGTTTCGACTGTATATACAAACATGAAAATCTTATATATGTATAATATTAGTATAGAGTATTATATATAGTATAGATTACTAAAGAGGTGTTACAGCTGTTGAAATATTCAAGGGTGATGTTAATTCAGGTAACACGGAAGTGTTTGTCGTTTAGTTGCCTCACTTATCTATTCCCTGTGTTAATTTTCAAGTTTCAAAGATATGAAAATGTATTTGGTATCTTAGTAGACGGATAAAATAAGAGAAGGAGCTTACGCTAATCTGATGAATAAATAATTGGATGCTTTATTTCCACTAATAATACATTATCGAAAAAAATGTCCATAAAACAAAAGGACAAATCTAATGGACGGATGGTGCTAAGCCTATTGGCGGCTATTTGCAATAAAGCGGCGAAGAATAATGGATTGGGTGATATTATCCAGAGCTGCCACTATAAAACTTTGCTTTTATCTAGAGTAATGTCGACATAAGCGCAGGCCATTTCTGCTTTAGGGCGCCATTCCCAACTTGTGTAACCGCAACTGTCTCTGATAATTACGTTTATGTTTCGTCTTTATTAATCTCTCGTTACGATATGAATTGACAAAACAATAAGCAAGTATAATATCATAATTATTCTGCTATATTTAATTAAAAATTACTTTACTGATACACTAATTGTGATTGGAATTAATAGATTATGTATCTAGCTTTTGGTTGTAGGATTAATTTAATATTCTTAATTTGAAGTTCTTCATCTGTGTAAATGGCAATCTTTCAAAAAATATCTCAAGCTAATAAAAACGAAATGAAGTCAGATTACTATAGGGAATTTACGGTTACAATATAAACTCTCTTGTTTCCAAGATTGAATTCAAACAATAGGACAAGGAAAATTTACATCACAAAATGAAGAAAGGGACTTTCTATTTGGTACTTCAAGTTCATGTGACAATTTGTTTCAATGATATCCTTAAGTGTACAGCTCTATTGACATTTTATACACATTTTATATGTGACATTCTTTATTCTTTCGTTATAATAATATTCACACGTAAAAACAATATAGACTTATTTCAGTTAACATCAGAATTAGTGTTTTATAGTAGTAATACAGTTCGACTAGCGCGTATTTTGCGTGACTTCACACATATCTCTGAATTTCTTCACCGATATGTACAGGTTGCATCACAATGTTTACCTTCACTGTAAGAGCGTCGGGTAAATATGTACATTTGTTAGTAACTAAAATATTATATACTAATGTTAACGTATGTCTCTGCTTACTTCACTATGTAACGAGCTTGCATGATTATTCGAGAGAAATTAATCACGTATTCGATTTGCCCATAGAATTTAAAAATAGCACCGCTGGTTTCGTCATTTTCCAACTATATTTACATATTTAAAACTTTAAAGGAGACGTTAAATAGAGTTTCAGTTAAAACTTTAAATTAGTTTATCCTGAGAAGTAAAATTTTCTTTAACATTAATCATTCAGCTAGTTCAAACTAGTTAGTGTTTTACACTTTCTTTAGCTTGTGAAGTCTTTATTACAATGCGCTGTTAGTTTTTTGATTATATTTGCAATTCAAGAACAACACTGCATCGTCTCAAAATATATTATTTCTTGCATTACACGACTAAAAAATTAAACGTTCAGCAAACTCCAAATATAGTCTTAAAAATAAAACTGTAAAACATGGACAATGAAGAGGGAATCTTAATATCCACTTTCAATACATTACGGAGAGACAGTCATGAAACAAAAGAAGGGCAAGGATAAATTTAATGGACGGATGGTGCTAAGCGTATTAAGAGTACTCACAAATCACAACATATTGACATAGAATAATGGATCAGCTTCTTCAAAGCTCTATATTAAAAATATTTATAGTATTAAAAATACGTTTAAAAGCGATTATACGTTTGAAGAACGGGAATAAGAGGTCACTAACTAAACTTTTTCTATTTCAAAGTTCAATGTTAATAAGTTATTTCTGTTGGAAGTCGGCAAAAAATGTCATATAAAATATATTATTCTTTTAAAATTGTATTTGAATATTGTTAGGCTGCTGGGGAGCATCGCAATGACACAAATGAAAGAACCTACTTTCTCCAAGGTTATAAAAACGAGTGGCTCGCTATTTTCTTCTCATTAACCTCTTTCAACTTTACCAGTCCGGCGGAAACAATTACTGTATTTTACTTAAACAATAAAAAAAAATCAAGGAGCCTACATTTTTGAATAGAGACTTTCATGGTAACAATGACTAACATAGTTTCTCGTTTATTTCAGGCATTTTAGGCATTTATTTCACTTTTTTTTTAAATAAAGTTTATTTGATAAGAGTAAATTTTCATCCAGCATTGGATCCAATTCTTATGTCAGTTATCAAAAGAAATATTATTTAAATATGACTAAAAATATACTTAGCGCAGCATTTTACTAAAACATAAGTTCATTAAAAACAATCTAAAGCAAATAAAATTGGATCCAATATATAAGGATAATAAAGTTTCGTATTTCTTTTTATTGAAGGTTCCTTCTAAGACAAAGTATTCGCTAGCTAATAACAATAACTTGAGTTAACTCGGACGATAGCGAAACAAAGATGAATAAGGGCCATTTTATGTGAACGCTGTCTTCGACTGCCTTGAAAATTATTTATCTAACTGCGCTCTGAATAGAATGTTGCTTTGCTTATCTCTTTTATAATTCCTAGGTATACAATTTTATTTGTAAATTTTTTATTACGTTGTTTTAATCAATGAAACCTCTCAAATCTTATGCACAAATGATTCCAAATACTTTGTCTATGCGTTGCTAACATGTGTTCGTCACATGCAAAACTATGTTGTAAAGCATGGCTGCATAGAAACAAATAAAATATTATATTCGAAGTTACTGTTGGTACAGTAAATTGCACCTGCTGTACATACAGTCATTAAAAAATAAATGATTGTTATTAGTTTTTTATTTCCTAACCCTAGGGCTTTATATGACCGAGTTAGCGGTAAATACGGTGAGTTTGCTTCTGCATAAGGCCGTTTTTTGCGTGACATCGGTCTAATGAAGTCGGGTAACAAATGTTTATATTTTTTTAATGTTGAAACTTGCAATTTTATTATTTATTATTATGTTACTAAGCGACTTTTGCTTCACATTAAGAGAAAACACTGAATAAAAGTAACAACGACAATATTGATGCTAAACTTCCAGAAACAAATACAAACTGATGAAGTAGGCTTTGTTATGTACAATTTCCTTTGTAAATATCTTGAAGCGCACACATATCATCGTCCCGTGCACGTAAAAGAACAATAATAACAAAGAAGCATAGTTGTTTCTCACGCAGCAAAACAATAAAGTAAACTACACAGTACCGAGACAAAGAAACTGGATAAAAGTATTGCTACTTTCGTAGCTAAGAAATGTTTTACAAAAATATTACAGATGGATTGTATTTTTTTGTTTGCTTATTATTGCCTATACTTGTTTATTCAAAAGCAAACCAAATGTGCTCTTATCTCATAGTGTAATGTTGAAGAAAAATATTAAGTATCAGGGGCCTACCTAAAGTACTTTTCGATAGGCGACATCGCTGATGGATCCGACAAAAATATATGAAACTGACATTGACATTCGATAATTCATGTGCTTGTTACGTGTGAAATATCGAACGTCATTGTCAGTTCCTTACATTTTTGACGTTCACTATAGAATCGCATCGTAGCGAATGTACTTTGGATAACCCCCTGATCTGTCATTGTTTTACTAACAATTTTAGACATTTTTATTTATTTCACGACGCACAATGCTGTTTTAATAAATTATAAGATCGTGCTGCTCGACCTATTTACCAAGCAAACACAACGATGACGGTGGTTCCCGTATGTTCTTACGCCTATTATTTAATAATTTATTCAAGGATTTAAATAACTTTAAAAAATAATAAAAATAACGATATAAATATTGTTTTATTCAACTGCTTGCAGACACAGGTATAGAGAACGTAGACGTAAGAAGCAGTACGACTACAAATAGACAGAACAATGCCCGCACCGCTCTAGCAAATAAAAAGCAAGAGTCTATGTCTGTTCCTTTGGCTCTTACAATACCACGAAGCCTAACAAAATTCGTATATTTACATGGATTTTTAAAATACAATTATTTATTTGAATTTTTTTTTTTTGAGAACTCGAGTTATAAATAAAAATCATTAGAAGTTAGATACAGAAATACGTCAATGACTAAATAACACGAGTATCAAAGACCTTAAGTGGTCCTTGGTTTCCGTCAATATCTATGTGATGTCCTTTTCATACAAAATCGGTGTAATAGGTAAAATATTGTTGAACAATCGTCAGAAATCTGCACCAGTTTTAGTATGAAACTAGGACATTATAAAAGCAATGACACGTAAAAGCATCAATTTATATTTTGACCATTAAAATAACATAAAACAAATGCGACCGTGGAAGCCAAATCATCGCCGACGTTAAAACTTTTGTCTCAAAGATCGTAACTGAAAAGTTCCTCTTTCATGATTGTAAAATAAATTTTCGCATTCGCCAAAATACTTTGCTGAAATTTATCTAACTGTTATCTTACTTAACTCGATAAAATACTTAATGTTAGGATATATAAACTTCCTGCCTTTTATATCGTCGCAGTTTTCTTTAAATTTTTATTTACTCTATAAAGCTTAACTTAACTCCTATTTAGTCGCTTAGCACAATTATTTTATGTTTGATTCTTTTATTCTACACGCATTATTTTTTATACGAGGAACAAAACACAATACCATAGTCATAATAATGTCAAATAGCAGCAAATTGAATATTACAGTCGTAAAGAAAAATATAACGAATAATTCATTAAACTCTTTATCTAATTTAATTTTAATTTATATAAAGTGTTTTCACCTAATTGTTAAGCGACCTCTACTCCGACTATTATTACGGTCTTAACATTTTACTTGCTCGAAATTAAATTTAACTGTTCTGAATTTAAACTTAATTATTTATTACACTTATTTTAATGCTGCATTTGTATTGCATACTCCATTTGAATACTGTATTCAAGAAAATAAAAATAAAATTGATATTTTTAAAACTAAAATGAATGTAAATGCGACAATTTATATTTCAGAGTAATAACATGACAAAATTAAAATTAAAATCTTATGATTTTACTGTGTTACATTTTTATTACATTGTTTTTTTTTTTTAAACGAAATTATTTATTTTATCATTTATGTTACATAACGCATATTTTTTTCACATTTAAAAAAAAACGAAAAAAGTTAAATTCAAAAGCGAATTATTGAACGTTGTCGAAGTAACATATAGTTTCTTTTGTTAAGTTTTATTTAAACAAATATTTCTATTTTCCACGGCTATTAATTTCTCACGCTGTGTGGAGCTTCAATAAGCATGAGTTTCCTTTTGTCTGATTTAATTAAATTTTATAAAATTTCTCTCGCTATAATTGTTGATAAAAGATCGAGTTGTACCTGGTTGTAAAAGATCTATAAAGGGTTTTTTTTGAAGAAGTTTCTTTCATCGTTAACAATAGTATTTACTTAGTATGTTTTTTGCACTCAGAAAAACCCATACATTAATACTTTTATTTTTTGTACAACGTTACATGAAATGGTAAAGTAACAATTTCAAAAAGTCTTTAAAGAAGTGACAATCTCTATGCAATGTGTATTATTTTTTACATAAACTTTACCTGCAAGAGTCTCTTAATACAAAACGAATTTCATCGCTCTCAAATTAAAAAAAAATGTTTTGTGATAAACATTTCAAATACTAAGCGCCAATACTCTAATGGTTTGGACTGCCGATGTCACGGTCGTGGGTTCGAATCCCGACATTCAACTATTGTCATCAACTTTATCCTAACACAAACTTTTTAATGAATTCATAAAAATCAACTAATATTTTGAATAAAAAAAATATTTGATAGGAGTAAAGCAAAAAAAAAATTAGAAAAGTACTAATAAGATGTTTTTCCAACGTTGTTCAGAATACGCTGTACATAAAAGTCTATTTTCTGAGTGACGTACGAACCTCCTTACATCGCCCAGCCTAATGGAGTTTTGTTCGTGTACTCTATTTCCAGTAAGACCTCAACTATTGTCCTCCAAAATAATTATTTCTTTTCTTGTACACTGCCGTACAATACATGTTAAGATCTCTTTATATTTAAGTGTAAAGGTTTGTTACAGTGTTAATTGAATCGTACAGACATAATCTCGCTTTAAAACTAACAGAAACTTTTATTTTATTGATTCCTAGTTAGGTATAGTACTTAGCAATATTTTGTATAACTTGTCTATCTTCGTAACATTTAAACATCTGGGTTGTTGATGCAAGATAGATTTTTCTACTTTACTTTTATTTATTCTTTATAAAATAAAACATTTTACTGACGTAATAATAAAATAGCATAAAAAATCAGTAGCAATTTGCATTTAATTATCCGATAAAAAAGTCGCAAATTGGATATTACGGCTCTATCAGGAAGTTTCTGGCCGTTATCTCCCTTTTGTCTTATATTATTAACAAACTGTTCCCGCGACTTTCTTCCCGCGGGGATTAGAGTTCATGTAAATCCTAAAGTTTTACATTACGTAAGTAAAAAGTTATGAATAATGATCCTTCGTTATCTACATTACACTTTAGTACTGAGAAAAAATCAAACTCTGTGCGTCCATGACGCTTTAGTTTAAATCTAGTATTGTTATATTAAATGCGAAAGAAAAATTTATACAGTTGTATTATTTTAAGACAACTTAAGTTTTGAATGCAATAACATCTTTTGATATAACAACGGTGAAATACTACATCAACATATTCAAAGCAACGTGTATTTTGTAGTACAAAATACGATAATTCTGAGTGGACATTTTCTTCTATTCGTTTTATTGGCGAACAATTTATAAACGTTTGTATATGTAAGGCTTTCAACGAATACATAAATAAATATAATAAAATATACAGAAATATTACGTAAGCATTAAAATATTCAGACGCGTAAGATTTGTGTATTTTGTCGGCTGTTCTGTGTTCAGACACCACAGCGGAGCAGACAACGAGCTTCGCTTTCTGTTTATTCGTGCTGCCGTGCCTTACTGTGTACAACCGTGTAATTTATTGCAGAGAGAACCGTCTATTTTTATGACTTAAGAACTTAATGCAACTACTTTAATTCGTTGTCTCGAAGTCAATTTAATAAAAGCTTTGAGATAAGTTGCTATGTTGTCTTAGTTATTATATATAACAGACTGGATTATTTTATTAACTTAATGGACATTAAGCTACAAAGAAATATTAATAATATTTTATTAAAATAATAAAACTGTCTTAAATTATCTGTTCTAATATTATAAAGAGAGAAACTTTGTATTTCTGTATGTATTGAAACAACTCAAAAACTATTGGGCCGATTTCAAAAATTCTTTCCCCGTTAGAAAGCTACATGATCCCCGAGTAACATATGCTATATTTTTTAGTTCCGTGCAGACTAAGACGCGAGCAACAGCTGGTCTTAAATAAGATGTATACTACGAGTATCTCATTATAAAATCGTGTTCTGATTTCACTTTTTAAAGAAGTGATTGTCCCCAAAATTAGACTTGGGAAAAGTTAGAGAACTTCAGACATTATAAGTTTAATCAAAACTTGGTAGAAGTAATTAATGTGTCATAACATCATAATTTATACCTATTAATTAACTCTACTTTTTATATGCTATGATTATTATTATCTTCTGTTCTTGAATTAAAAAAAAATAGCGAACACTATTCATTTTGTTGCGTGGTACAATTTGTTATTTCAAAACAAGAAAAAACTCGAAAGATAGCTTTCGTGATTTGTATAAAATTACTTTCTTAATAAAATAGAAAAGAATCCCTAAACTTAACCATAACTGATTAGGCTTGATCTTTTTGTCGCAGACAGTAATTTGGAAGCCGATAAAAGTTTCCTTTTGTTACTAAAGGATTTCCCAAACCACATTTATTTAATGCAGGAGAAAATTGCGGCCAAAGTAGCTTTCCCGAAATTCTTTTGACAATTCATGTGTTACCATTACAAGTTATTGAGACATTACGTTCGTTTGAAAGTACGTTTGCTAAATTATCGTCTCCAAGAGTTTGCTTAGAAAGTAAAGATTTAGTTACGACTCATAAAGATTTTAATTAGTATAACGAAAAGTACATACTATGTAGACCCTTCGTAGAAGAAAACATACAAATAGAGAACCTCCTCCTTTTGAAATTCGGTTAAAAAACAAAAAAGAATACCTAATGTAGTGTATTGGGTATGGTCTGGTTATCTCTGGGTGTCTCGAGCATCACGCCGTGTTGATAATCGAGACAGACGTGATGCCCGGTAATAGGCGGTGCGCGTGTTGCGTACGATTATATTCGTGGTGTAGTGATAGTTGAGACACCCAGAGACAACAAGACCATAGCCAAAACACTATAGTAGGTATTCTTTTTTGTTTTTTTAACCGACTTCCAAAAGGAGAAGGTTCTTAATTCGTTTCTTCTCAATACACCACACCTACTATAAGATAGACAAGTGGGTACTTTCTTTTGTTTTTCTGTTTTGTTCCATTACAATTTACCCTATTTTCATACGTCCTTAGTTTGACCTTATGCCAATGAATCGCGAAAAGTCCAGCTTCTATTATCTTTCCTATATCGACGAGTAGTGTTATCATAGTAAACTAATACGAAGCTAATGATGCGTTTGTCCTAAACCAATATTAATGTAAGCCTTCACTTGATCCTTATAAGTAACAGGGTGAAATATGCTATAAGTAGGGAAACGAGAAATACTTATATTTACACTCACAATATCATTTTCATATTTCAAGTATACTTCGACAAAGTTATTATTAGTTATAAACGGATATGAAACTAATTCAATACACTTCAGAAATAAGCACGTAAAGTATTTTTTTATGAAATGGTTATTGAATTAATTTCTTAATATGTCTATTAATCGTTCCAATTAATTGTAGCTTTTACAAAAAAAAATCAAAATGTGCGAACCATAGTTTCGAACCAAAGACAACAGTAAAATTACACCAGCTACGATTGTTCAGTTTTTTAATTGTACGTACACACGACAATTTGAACTATACAGGCGAACTGTACAGTTCTCAGTTTTGTCTATACACATCAGTTTTAACTGCGCAGTCGAACTGTACAGTTAAAACTGTGCGGTTAAAACATTGTAAAATAAAGCAATAAAGATAACAAGAACGGGAAAGAGATTTTAAAAGAGCATAGTTCTGAGTAAAACAGTAACACGTATTGATTTACTCCACTCCATCTAAGAAGAGACATGAATATTCTGCTACTAGCTTAAAAACTAAATTATTAGGAGGAACGTACCATTGAATCTAGTGTAATAAGATGAAATAATGTACTGTATGTAATTAAATTCATAAGTGTCATTCCC
>QDHC01003543.1:5553-18218 GCA_013186455.1 Papilio dardanus tibullus | reverse complement strand
ATGCAAATAGTCATTTATTCTCTTTGAACACTTGAATATTTAAATAATATCTTTCAATACCAAAAAATAACGTTCGAAATATGTATTTTTAGTTCAATAGCAATCCTTTGAAGAACTTACATAACCCAGAATATAATGGTTAATTCATTTTTAATTAAAGTTAAAAAACAATCATATTGGCAACTTTATATTAGTTCTTAGAGTTTTTTTTTTTCTTATTATAAAGTGGCAAACGAGCAAGCGGCCACGTAGACTCGCTGAAATAGCGAAGCGACCGCTGCCCATAGACATCTGCAATTGCAGATGCGTTGCCTACCCTTAATCTTCGGAGGAGGAGACACACAGCAAGAGTAAAATTCCTCTCCCTATGCGTCTCCTTCTCCAGAAAATCCACTTCCCCTTCCCATTATTTCCTTGTTGGAAAAGGATAGGAAGGGAAAGTCGATTAAAATTAGGCCTCCGGCACTACACTCATCGGACGAAACACGGAATTGCTCCCATTTTACGCCTGTCTTCTGTGGTCGTGGTATTTCACCAGGCGAGCCGGACAATTCGTGCTAAGATCTTAAAGCGGCCTCTACTGTAAAAGCCTTTTATGTGTGTTCTAGTACTATTTCATATACAGTCGAACCTAGATAAGAGTCCAAGGGATCGCGATATTTGTGTCGCTTATGCAGGTAACTCGCTTTTGCAGATTTGACTGTATAGTATTTGCGTGTGGTATTACGTGCTCTTAGATATTCAATAATGCTGACCTCTCTTGACTTCAATTGTTCGAATGTTCGTCTATTAGGATACTTAGTTAAGTCGCTACAAAATTGATTAAATTTTGAATAAGATTTTGCTTTTCAGTGCCGAGTATATTAGAGACAAAGAGATTAATTCCATTACAGAGATTAGACGGAGTTTACATTAAGAGCAATGTTCGGATTAAACAATCTATCAGTTGTTACGAAATACATTCTATCGTATAAAATACTAGCGACCCGCCCCGGCTTCGCATGGGTGCAATGCAACAAGATATAAGTTATTATACATACAAAAATCCTCTTCAATCATTCTATATATTGAAAAAAGGCATCAAAATCCGCTGGGTAGTTTTAAATATTTAAGCATATATAGGGACAGAGAAAGCGACGTTATTTTATACTATGTAGTGATACAACATAGCAAATAACATTTATCTATACTAGTATTATGAAGAGGAAAATTTTGTATTTTTGTAAAATAACTAAAGAATTAGTGGGCCGATATAAAAAAATCTTTCACCATTAGAAAGCTACATTATCTCCGAGTATAGCTATATTTTATAATTCTACGCGGACGAAGTCGTGAACAACAGCTATTATGTAATATAATTATAACGCAAATCTAATAAATTGTAAAGATATGAAATATAATGTAGAGCTAAGTTTATTAAAACTTTGCTGTTACGAAAATTGTCGTGTAACTACTATTTGAAACAGTCACGTCAATTTTTAAATTGACTCAAGGTAACGCTTGACCAAAGTCTACAAGCATTTATATACGGATAGAATATACATACCTTGTTTTTTTTTTAACAAGCAATTTAGTTGGTAAACACGGTTCGTGAGAGTCAGGAAAAACTATTTAATTGCCCTTTACATTTTTCTGAGGATAGAACTTGTATGTAACAAGGTTTTTTTTCAATTGTTTTAATAATCTTTTGTTCTAATTGACCCACTCGTTCTAAAGTTACGTTGTACTGTTTCATAGGTCAACGTGGAACAATGCAGGATTACAAAAAATATATGTTACTCTGCATACAATGTCCGCAACATTGACCCCTTTTAAAATATTAATCAAAACGTTTATTTTGTATGACTAAATGAATATTTGGTATTTAGAAGTGGCGCCAAATCAAAGAAATAGTAGACTTTTAAATTAATTTATTTTATCACAGAAATAAAGTACTGAAGTTTGGCACTTTTGACTGTATTACAATTTTCCTATTTTCTTACACAATTTAGGTTAAAATATTTACTATATGAAGTTACAAAAAAAATGTAAGGTCAAAAAAATGTTCTACTATAAGTCGTGCGATATATTTAGTTGATGTAAAATTTACAACAATGAAAGAAAAAAATATTTCAAGTTGTAAACTGGAGCGTAGAATCGTAGTACGAAAATGTTTTTAATTTCACTTTGGGCGGAAAGTAATTATAGTTTGGTCGTTGCAATTTAAAATTTTAAATAAATTCTCTATTATACATAAATCCAAGTTTTACGTCATATAGAATTATTATTAAGAATTATATATTTTTTTGTTAATTAGAGCCCCGATTTCGGAATTTAGTTTCAGTCTTAGATTAACTTACTTTACTAGTTAATAAATCGCTACAAAAACTATTCATTAGACACTTTACGACACCAAAATCAACTTGTTATCTTTTAGTTAAATCCACTAACCAAATGCGGTGTATTCGAACAATTATCGTAGAGAACATGACGATACGCGGTTTCCTGAATAATCAATCATTATAAATATCCACAAACGCCGCGCACGCTTGCGAATGACCGCTTCCTAACTGAACATACGCAGCGATGATAAACGATAGCAGATTCATTTATTAAAATAAACCTCACTTTAATTTTCAAAATATAAAAGTTCATATTTTCAAAATGGCATAACAAACTCATCATCGCCAATCTGCCCTTTTCGCCTCAGAGGTTCGGGGCATTACATTATTATGAACAACTCTTTCATACATCTCTATCAGATGTCTCCGAGTTCAGAGTTTAATCGGTGTTCCTCTACTTTTGTATGTATCCACATTAATAACTTTCTGGTTCCATACCATTATAATATAGAACAAAAACTAGATTAACTTTAACTAATTATCTCTTAATTGAGAAGCCCCAATTGTAAAGTCATAAGTCAATCAGCCAATCGTTAGACTATCAACGCTTCTCTCAAATCAACTTGCGATAAAATTAACATTTCCATTGTTATTCAGTGAATAATGAACAAGGTAATTTGTAACCAAAAGCTATAAATCTTATTCGGATCCAATCTGAAGTAAATGTTTTAGAATCCTGATTGATTAATAAGTAAACGATTTGATTTTGCAAATCTCGTTAAGTAAAACCTTTCTTGATTTTTGTTATCCTTTTACACTTTATATTATTTTTGAGTTATCTTGTGATTTTTTTTTACGAAACGCTGTGAATTTGTTGTTTATTTTGTACATTTCGTTAACGTACTTTAGTAACCTAAATACGTTAAATATATTTATACGTGAGGGGTTTAGTTATAATATAATATTAACGCAAAGCGCAGGCCTCATTTCTTAATGAGGCCTCGGGACATAAAGCGCGGTGCCACCTCAAAGCGTCGACATTATGAATATTTTAGAAAATAAACTTATTAAAATTTGACTTCTTTTTGCTATTTTTTTCAAGCGGGACATTGCGGCCAAGATTCTTGTGACCGCGATATTACATAGAGCCTTAATAATGCTCCATTGTTTCTACTCGACCTCTTAAGGTTTGCAAAGATAGAGTTTTCCGCTTAAACCATTTAATAATAATGTAGCTCTTAAATTGATAATTTTAGGTAATAACAGTTCTTCAGTCTATATTTTCCTTCAACTTTAGTAATCGGCGTAATAAATACGTAGCTTTTTAAATATGCTACACCAATTTTAATTAACGTTTAAAACGTAAAAACTATATTAACCTTTTTTATAAACAATATCTAACACCGAAGGAATTGCAGTATGTAAGCTCTATAGAATTTAAAGTCAACATAGGATTGTGTTTTTGTGTATATTACTACCAAAATAAAAATTATAATATTCAAGCTAAGAAGTCGGACCTCTTTGAAATAGTACATTCTGTTGCTTTTATTTTAAAAGAAATATTATATTATGAAATGAAATGAAGTTTGAGCGTTAAAAAAGTCCGTCCTTTGGCGCTTTCAATAGCGGATAAAACAGTCTAGCAGGCGGTTGGTGTTTGTAAAGAACACAAAGGAACGATCGCGACAAACGACGGCTTTCTTTTAACGTTTGCAATATGCTGACTTAAGTTTTATTTACCGTTTAGCTAGTTTTAATTATTAATTAGTATTAAAGTTATTTTTATTAATGTAATCTAACTAAAAAGAGATACTTTACTAAAGAGAGATACTTTGTATTTTTGTATGTATTTAAATAACTCAGGAACTACTGGACCGCATTCAAAAACTCTTTCACTGTTAGAAAGAAGAAAAAATTAGAAAATAATTATCACGAGTAACATAGGCTATTTTTTATTCCGCATGGACGAAGTCGCGACCAACATCTAGTATTTTATACAAAGTAAGTAATGTAAAAAAAACATGGCTTGACTTCGATATTTTTCATGTAACTTATTTATTTATACTAACTTAATAACGACGAACACTACAAAATAACTAACACAAAATAATAATTACATATACTTAAGTTCGAAGAGAATGGACAGCATTGGCTCCACACATATAGAAATCATAGTTCTTCCCACCATTGTTCCGACAAACATGCGAATATGGCGGCTCTCGGAACAATTTTCGGTCAATACGTAGAGATAAGCGGTTGACTGTATAAGCAATCAATCATTATAAACAACCAGCAGTGCCGAATACACGGACACGGAATCGTTTCCAATAACATAAGAGAGATAAATTATATGAAACCCATTTGCTATTATAGGTTTGTTCTTCGTGCTAGCATGTTTGTAATAAGGTCAAACTTTGGATCATCATCGTCATCACCAGCTTTATGCCCCCACCGAGAGGGTCTGGGCCTACAAACTAAGGAGTGACAACTTTAGATCGACTTTCTTAAAAATATACGCATAGATTATATATGCATTTCACAAATAAATTATACGTAATTCGTTTTCAGCAATTCTAATTAAGGTAAGCATAAACTTACTATAGGGTTCAATTTAGAGAAAGTGTTACCAGAATAAAGATTGCTTCTGATTCTGTGCTTCCCATTTTACTTATTAATGCAATGCAACTTATGACCTACCGAATATTATTCTGTAATACAATATACTCGTATTTATCATAATTAAACTCTTTATTAACTGCAACTTTATGTAGAACTGCAATTTATCGCGATATTTAAATGAAATATGAATTGGAAAATGCTTTATTATGATACCAATTTTATAAACCGCTGAATTTTTTATATCGAAAATGCTTTCGACCAATATTACTTACTGATTTCAAAGGCTTAATATTTGTATATATTCTTTACTAAGACTACCTAAAATAAGAACCTAATTACCGGTATAAAAGTGCTCTATAAATATTGTGTATTTAAATGGATATTAACCTTTGATGTAATTTTCACTGGTTCACTGGACTTTTACGTGTTGATTGTGTCATCTTAGAACTGTAGGTACATTCATGTAAGAAACCGTACCTAATTAGGTACGGTTTCTTACATGTTAATTATCTTATTTGTGTCATATAATTATTGTTCTTTAAAAGGAATCTTATATTGCAATCATAAAACAAACTTTCTCAAAGACAGTAATTTCCCAACTGAATGGCATCTACTCGGAGTTTATAAAATAAATTTTCTGTTTTCACCAAAATCCTTTGTAGACATTTATTTTACCGTTTCCATTTTCAATCTGATAAAAGGAGATTAAATGCCGAAATCCGTGAATTTCTTGCCATTTAAGTCGCGGTATCAACATTCTACTTTGAATACGATAATAAGATTTAGGGCCTCCTAATATAATTAAATAATAAAAGGAATATCTATATATATAAAACTCTAACGTGACTGACTGACATAGATATCTATCAACGCACAGCCTAAACCACTGGACGGATCTGGCTGAAATTTGGCATGCAGGTGGGTGTTATGACGTAGGCGTGAGTAAAGCAAAGATTTTTTCGAAATTCAACCCCTAAGGGTCCGAAATGGGGGTTCAAAGTTTGTATGGAGAAAAGTGATTCCATTGCCAGAATAGCATGAAAATTGGAATGAGTGGTCTTTAGCATGAATAAATAAGTTTGTCATTCAAGAGTTTTACANNTGTATTACTTACTTCTTCAAATTTATTTTATAAAGGTTTTACGCGGACGAAGTCGCGGGCGCCCGCTAGTTTCATTTAAAACAGTTCTAATAAAAAAATAATACTGCTTGAAAAAAAAATAATTATAATACAAAATTATTTGTCTTGAAAGTTAACGTTTTTACAAGCGGTAATAATTTAAAAAACAAATGTAATAGTCTTCCATTCTTGGTATAATAATAGTGTAAAGAAGTCAAATAAAAGTGAAACAAATAAAGGAATCGCAACGGAGCTTACTAAAAATCAAAGGATACGCTCACTTAACGTACGAACGATCCACAATCGGAGTAAAAAGCGATCGTTAGCTTCTATTTATTTTCGCTCTAAAGCCAAAAGTTAAGCGTAGTTTACGAACCGATTTTTCTAGAAATTGCAAACTAAAAATTCCTTTAATACAGACACTGTTTGGTTAAAAATTTAAATTAGAACTTTATATGCTAAATATAACTAAGTATACCTAACTATTTTATTTTTTTAATGTATTTCTAAATAGAGCACAAAATAGAAAGCATCACTGAGCTATAATACTATCTAGCAAACTTAAATTCAAGTTCACATTAGATTTATCTCTTATAAGTTAGACCTTAACCAAAAGAAGCTTTTTGTCCTGTCTTGTATTACATTAAAGTTCTTTTTCATTCAAGTACAACTTTAATTTCTTATTAATTAAACTAAAAGCAGATATTAAATTCTACTTTACAATTTTTCTCAGTTGTTCCATCTAGTTTTTACGATTTTTTTATTCATTTTATGAAATGAACTTTTCATAGATACGAGAAACTTCCGTAAATCAAACTTCATTAATTCTCTGGCTCTGAAGATGAAAGGGGAACGAGGAAAACAGTGGTACGCTCGTTTTTAATTATATTTGCAAGGGGTTTTCAATAAAAGAACGAATTTGTTTATTTGCGTTACGTTTTGTACGAGTCAATTTTATCGTCAAATTTCATTAGCAGTTTAAAATCGAAACATATTTAAACCAAAAAGTAGTTGGAGCTAATAACGCACTTACTTAAGCCCTGTTCGCACCAGGTTAGTATTTTAATCATGTAGCAAGTAATTTAGTAATTAAACGTGTCCGAACTGCAACATTATAGTAGAATAGATTAGTAAAGCCTTTGTTCAGATACTTGTTACTTGCTACTCGACTATAATATTATCCTGGTGCGAACATGGCTTTAGTCTTAGAACCGTTCAACTTGGAATTTTGTGGTATAACACAGGATTACAACAAACACAATTTCGTCCCTTTCGGCTAATGAGCCGATCAATGGATAAAAAGGTACTAATAGGCGACTTTACGTAGTTATATGAAGACACAAATCAAACCAAAATTCGAAACATTTCAAGCAAAAAAATTACAAAAAAACTTCATTGCGATAGAGAACATAGAAAACCTGTGTTCGACATGTGGAAAAGCTGACGATATCTAAATGAACATAAAATGAAAAGGATTTTCTCCAACAAATAAGAATTTATTTATGAAAAATATAAAGTCGAATAAATGTTAAAAAGCTTTTATACTTTTCAATTATAGTTACAACACTATCACATAAAGAGTAACCCTTTGAGCTCTTCTTAATAAAGATAATATTTTAATTTGTATTTTTGTATGTATTGAAATAACTCAAGAACTACTGGGCCGATTTCAAAATTACCTTTTGCCGTTAGAAAGCTACACTATTCCTGAGTACCATAGGCTATATTATTTAATTTGCTCGCGGACGAAGTCGCGAACAGCGAGCTAAAGATAAAGTAAAAATAATTTTAATGTCATAAAAATGTAATTTTAAAAGGAGCGGAATAATATTTTCTTTTAAGAAGTGAAACGAAGCAAATTAACTTTTGTAAGTTTGTACTCTTATTAATAGGTTACTATTGTTTCAATGAGTTTTATAATTTTATTTTATTTTATAAAGTAGCAAACGAGCAAGCGGTCACCTGGATTTGCTGAATAGCGAAGCAACGCTGCCCATAGGCACTGCAATTTAAGATGCGTTGCTTACTCTTAATCTACGGAGGAGGAGACTTAATATTTTGTTACTGCATTATTTCATGGCTTTTATACTCGTATTACCCAATTTGATTTATTTTCCTTTAATTTGCCTTCTTTAAAAAAACATGACATACGTATACATATTTTACGTATCGTCATATATTGTATATGAACTAATAAAATAGGAAGTCGGCATGCTTGAAAATAATATTTTACAATGGCACGTAAAATACGTCATCCGTTAAATAGGGAGAGGCGAGCACGCTGGCCAACGGTCCATTCATTATGCGGGGAATTCCTGTACACTGTTGTCGAATATGCAACGACTGTAATAATAGCATGATAAAAGTTATATTGAAAATAACAATGTACAACAAACTCGAATAATGTATTTACACCATAAAATATTCAAACTGAAATTATTTTATAACACGCGTATTTTGTCTATTTGCTATAATAATAATGGAAGGCGCCTTGACGTAAAAAATATAAGGATAATTTTTCAAGTCATTTTTATGGAGTACATAAACACTATAACTCATATTGATATAAGCCTAAAAACAATAAATATTTCATCAGTAAATTGACGAAAAACGTTTTGTATCTTATTTGAATATTTACGTAAGTAGACAATTCATAACTTCTAGCACATGTAAAACTTCGAGAAAGAGTAGGAAAGTTTCAACAAAGGGATTCGATAAAGCTACATTTGATGCAATTTCCTTCGACATCAAGTTAATATGGATAATTTGCGAGGAAGTTTATCACCTAAAGAAAAGTTCCAACGACGTCGTAAATTACACTCACTCACTGCCGGCGACGATTCAAACTAATTGCGTAAATTCGTTCCATGTGTCAATGTTACCCACATGGAAATGCTCGTAGCTCGTTACGGTATTTCCCTAAAATGCCAAAGCCGAAACATTTGTTAAAAATATATTTTTATATCTACGTTTTATAAAAATAATGAGAGAGACGACGAGACAATATTTTATTATACTTTTAGACAACAAAAAGACACAGTTATGATGTGGCTTTTAAATTTACAAACAACTATATTATTTCATTTTAACTATTAATTGTTGCTTTTTGAATGGAATGAAATTAAATGTTTTAGTTTAGTTTGTTTGTTTAGTTTTTGAACATGTTTTAAAAACTACTTAAGTAATTTGCACGTCCTACTTGTGTCTGTTCCTCTTCCAAAGATGTTCCAAACAATCCTGAGAACATTAAGCTTCCGACGCTACTCGCTCCTTCCTGGTTAAGGAAGTTTAAGTAAATTGACTAGTTCCATGTAATTTACGCTGTATTGTTGGACTTGTTTACCATTTAAAAGGAATAATAGTATTTTTGGTTAGTTTTAAGAGATGGAATTGAAAAGTTTTGTACAATTGCGTATGTGGCCATCATAAAACCGCGTATTATGTTTGCCATAAATATAATTGAAGATGCATGGGAAATGCTAATCGAATTAGCTTTTTAATTAGTTTTTATTTTACTTAAAAAACAACATATTAGTAATAAAATATATCCGTAATAATTTTAGATAAAATATACTAAGATAATTCGATTTAATTTCGTTTCACCCTTCGCTCGAATACTCGAATACTTGTCGAATCATCCACGTTTTGGCGCACTCGTCCTGTAATTGAGTTCTCGTTATCTGCCAAGTAGGCTGAACACGTAGTTAAACTGCGAGCTTAAGGACGTAAAGATACCGAATATACCGTCTCCTAAAACTTAAGCGGTAACTTTATTTTCATATTAAATTTAACAATAATAGGTCAGTATGAAGGGTAAGCTTATTAAAGTAACAGGAATATGTAAATTAGAATTCATTCACGACAGTAATCAAGAGATGTAAGTAGAGACAGCAATCTTTCTCAATGCAGAAAAACGTAATTAGGTAATTAACGGCCGAATTTTCAAAAGCCACTCAAATATTTAAAATCGTCTTACATGTTAAATCCACGCTTAAACTCTTAATTCTACGGCTCTCTCGTTTAATTTTGACACCACTTAGTTTTTAAGCGACGCGACTTGAGTGGCTTTTGAACATTCGGACGTAAGAACATTCTTAAACCGTATAAATTACTTTTGACCTTAAAAATGATCCCTTCGTTATCAAGCAAGAAAATACGTTTCATTGTATTACAAAGATATTTGTATCATCTTAGCGTCTCGTGCCAACGTTTATTCAATTATTTTGATAATATTTTACAAGAGAAATATCGTATCCATTGTTCGTGCCGTCTCCATTTGTGACTATTGTGTTATTTAATTGGACTGAAATCAACATTTAAAATAATAATTAGACTTAGATATTTCCTTATCATCTTAAAATTATTAACGAACGACATTATAAGAGGAGATATTAATAAAAAATAAAAAGAAATGTTATTTAAAACTATATAACTAACTAACTATTGTGACACGAAGACCCGAAGTGGACCTTGGCCTCCAACAAGAAATCTCTTCATACTTGGCGACCCGCGCCATCCCGATACAATCGCAGACGTGGAGATCTTTTTCAACCTCAACAATCCAGCGATACCTGGGACGGCCAACTGGGCGCCGACAACTCGGCCGTCTCAAATATGCGCGTTTAACACTACCAGCATCATCCATTCTTTCTAGGTGGCCGAGCCAGCGGAGTCTGTGTGATCTCTCCAATGATGTTTGGCTTCATCAGCCACCACCAGCTGCTCAATTTCTGTATTCTTTCTTATTAAGAAAGAAAGAAAGCTACATAAGTACATATACTATTTATGTTTGATACATCGTTTTTACTTTGCAAGCAGGGATTGCGTTTTCGATATGAAACGTAACCAAAGTTCAATTAAAAAACGCCGTCACTATTTCGGATACCGTCAGTCTAGACGTGAGTATCGATTACATGTACGGAATGGATTTTTTAAACGTCAAGTCTGGTCCAGATTCCCACAGATTTTACACGCATCAAAAAATCCGCGAATTCGAGCAGGTGCGCGTGCAAAAAATCCGAAATGCAAACACAATGTGATTGTCAGTTCGGAAAAACGGAATGGAAACTGTCCTCTAAGCTGTATAGGTTTAGGTATAAAGTTAATTTAGTAGTTAACAAATTAATTACTTTACATGATTTAGATGTGCCTTGTGGGACACTCTGTCCTCAACGGTATTTCCAAACGGTTACGACTTCAGGGCCTTCAAGAAAAGAGTGTACTGCTCTCTCAAAGGTCGGCAGCACATCTGTGGTTCCTCTGGCGTTGCAAACGTTCATTGGCGGCGGACCAATTAATTTAGTTGATCCGCTGCTAGTTAGCCTCCATCATCTATAAAAAAAAATGAATTATTAGTCTTAATTAACTAAAATTAGGCACGTTCACATTACATTTGTATTACTGAATAAACGTAAAAGAGATAGCCAATGTTATTTTATATTATTATGAAAAAAAAAACAGTCAACAAATGATTAATATTCTTTCATCGGAAAATATCTTATGTCATCGTCTTAATCATAATTATATCAGAGATTCGTCTTCGGTGTAATCCATTAGAGTATGAGCAAACGAATGTGTTCTCAATCGTGACAAAACTCTAGCACCGAGCCACTCTTCATTTGCAAAATTACACTAAGACGTGGGTATCGTGAACGAATATTAGTTTAGGAGTAACGAACCAGCCTATTTCAATACGACACTGTCTTTATTCAATTACATCTATCTATTTGACAATTAAACTTGAGTAATGTTAGTCTACTGGATTGCTTTTTAATTTATTGCAGATTTGAAATTATATCATTCATCATTTAATTAAAAATTGTTGTCATTATTTAGTATTTTTTATTGTATACTCTACACATTTATGATTGTAAACCAGCCAGTTGTATATATATTTCTTAGAATTGTGTTCAACGCAAATACTTAGCATTTAGAGAATTAACTAAAATAATATCGATTTAAAAAATATATACACACAACAGTAATTGTCGGTATTAATCACTATACCACAGTAAGTTTGGATAACATTGAATGTAATCTCACTAAGAACTTCCTGTAGTAGCTACTATGTGAATTCGCAAGTCTTAAGACAAATATCAGTCACAGGACTGTGTCGTAGAGAAGACGTAACAGCTCGATACTCTATACAAACAAACACGTACCTCAGTTCGCAGCGTAGCACCGTATCACCGCACTCTCTCAACATTCCTACGATGTTTAATCAACGCCCCGAATGAACGTCTTTGGGAATTCAAGACAACGACGTTTGTAAACTTATCTCGTGTTCTCGTTAGCGGCAACGTCGAGCCTCCTGAATACGTAATGCACGCCCGACACTCGCTGTCCTCATTGTCAATCTTTATTAAGTGGAACCGATGAAAATGTGTAAAAGTGAGGAAAATAAGATACATGTAAGATAGGAAATTTACATACGCGCACGCCGAGGAATAAGTAATAGACGTGTACAAATTTAAGTAAGGAAAGTACAGGCATATTAATGTTAGAAATATTATTTGAAGGAAGTAATTTTTAATTACTTTCTTCATCTATTACTTACTTATGTGTGCTTTTTTGTATTATAATCTTCTATAGTTTCAGTAAACTAT
>QDHC01003542.1:204173-216529 GCA_013186455.1 Papilio dardanus tibullus | reverse complement strand
TCCTATGTCAGAATTGCATGAAAATTAGAATGAGAGCGCTTCGGCATTAATAAATAACTTTGCCATTCAAGAATTTTATTTTTGATTACTTTGGGGGGGGGGGGCAAAAAAGAGGGGTCATAGTTCGAATCTAAATTTTTTTCACAGTGTAGGTACGGGTCCTAGAGACTTGATATGTTGCATAGGGGTTTCTGTTATTACGTAAAAGTGCCCTTAGAAAGAATTTAACGAAATTCAACCCTTAAGGGTCCGATTCATAGTTTGAATCTTAAAAAAAAATTACAGCATAGGTATGAGGTATGAGTCTTAGAAACTTGATATTTTGCGCATGGGCTTCTATAAATACATCAAATTTATTTTGTAAAAAATAAGATGAAAAACTTTGTTTGAACTTCTAAAATTCAAGCGAACGAAGTCGCTGGCGACCGCTAGTCTATATATAAAACTCTAAGGTGACTGACTGACATAGATATCTAACAACGCACAGCCAAAAACACTAGACGGATCGTGCTGTTTGGCATGCCGGTAGATGTTATAGTATAGGCATTCACTAAGAAAGGATTTTGATTAATTCTACCCCAAAGGGTCCGAAATGGGGGTCCAAAGTTTGTATGGAATTGAAGTTATAAAGGTTCCACGCTCACGAAGTCGCGGGCGACCGCTAGTAAACAAAATAGACATCATTAAATAAAACTTAATTTAAACTTCAACCGCCTAATTCTGAAATGAGAATCAGCATTATTACTGTTGTACTTTCTACGTTTGATACTGGTACATTCATAAAATTTATTTCAAAATACAGGACATCCTTGTTCCTGGTACTTCTTATGATACATAATTTGGTCCAGTGAGACCCCTAGTCTATCTTATTTAGTTCCAAATGTCCTCCAGTATCGTATAATCGACGACTTATTGGTCCCCGTTTATCGCAGTACTTTATACATTTTTTTCGGCATAAGGTGTATAATAATAAGTGTACAATTATTCAATGTCTTGTAAACAATAACAATTCCTCTATCGTATAAATAACAATTAAAATATATTAATTACTACATGTAATACTTATAAACATAACAGTAAGAGAATAATGTTCAATCGTCAATACACGCGAAACTGCGGTCTAAGACATAGCTATAGTACGACGAGGTTATTTGGCCTGTTTTTTTTCAAGGTGAAATCTCATATTGGATCTTAGCACTCTGAGGAGCACAATTATGTATGTGGGGATCTCCCTCTTCTACTCAATTCCCCTAGCGGGAAAGAGACAGAGTACGTACCACAATAAATCTTTTTTTTTATTTATTTATTGTACTTACTTCCGCGACGCCCAATAGCCGCCTTAGGAGAGGCCCATTGAGCGCCCTAGATTTTTTCTGGTTATCTGGCCCCTTAGACAAAATGCTTCGAAGCGACTCCATAACGAATATCGTAAACGTAAAAGAGAAAAAAAAGTGTTCCTTATGTCAAAGATATTAAGTATGCTGCAGGAGTAATAACATCAGGACAGAAAGGAAAAAAAAACGTATGGAAGCTTTTTTGGCACTAAGCTTTTTTTAATTGCACGCGGGCGTAGTCGCCTGCGACAGTTAGTATGTGGATAAAACCTATAGACATAGGGAACAAAAAAAATCATGAAATCTAACTTACAATTTTCTTTTGATTTTGAAAATGATGGTTTCTAGCCAACCTTGTCAGGATAAAGATGTGATGATGATAGGTGGCGCTAGTAACCTATGAAAATAATTAACTTTGTTTTACTCTTATGCCCACCGGGGCAAATAACTTTGTCGATCTATAGCGTCTTTGCTCGGATGCGCCCGCGCGTGAATGGAAATATCAGTTGCTTAGTTCAGTTCAGAACGACCGCTTGTCTTACGAATAACGCGCGAATAGTTTAATTTGAATTTGAAAATCGAACGTGTTGAAAAAATTTAAATAACGGTTTTTTTGTGATTTTTTAAATTATCAGTGCTCTGGATTGTGTTTGAAATTGAATTTTCATATGAAGATAATTAAGTTTGCAGGTATTTTTAGAAATTGTAAGCTTTTTTTATTAAACATTAAGTAAATATTATTAAGATATTGTATTGACTATTCAATTAAGAACCAAAAAACCCAACATTTAGCTGAAGTAAAATAGTTTTTTTATAGCTGTTGCGGGTTATTCTGGCTAGTAAACATCAAAGTTGTTTATGGTTTTTTCGACTCCAAAATCTATATTAAAACGTTAATACTAACGTTGCTTTCTAATGAATAAAGAATAATTAAAATCGGTTCAGTAGTTTCAATGTTTACGCTTCATAAACAAACAAATCTTTCCTTTTTGTATACCAGCGTAAGTTTCCACTGTACTTAAGATATTTACAACTTTATCTCTTTCAATGTTCTTTGTACAGCTATTTCTACCGTAGAAACGTACGCTTACAACTTGCGTGAATATCAATTACTGCCTTAGACCTTAGTATACGTTACGTAAATCAAGGATTTTAGTATCTACAATCATCACCAGTTGTCTATACGTCCCCACCGAGGAGCGCAGAGTCTACCCTGAGGTCATAGTCAGCACTAGCCCAGTGCGTGACTTCACACATATCTTTGAATGTCGCCGATATGCAGGTTGCATCACGATGTTTTCCTTCACCGTAAACTGGATAAGCGAGCCCTTTATAAGTGAGAAACCTCTATAAGAGGTTCATTCTATGGTCCCGAAGAGCTACCTCCATAACCGAGATAAACGAATTAGATAGAAACCTCTGTAAGAAAGACAAATATCACAGTTCTTTGGAATATACCTACAATCTCATAAGAATACATCAGCAACGCATATCTGTGAGCTTACCCAACATGCTTTTCGATTCGCGATATCGTTGATGGAATCGACAAATTTGTAAACTGACATTGACGTTCGATATCTCACACGTGACAATGACATGATTTTATCGAATGTCATTGACAGTTTCATACATTTTTGTCGATTCCATCAGCGATATTGCCGATGGAAAAGCATGTTGGGTAAGCCCACTGGTTGTATTGAAGTTACTTGGAGACTGAAGTCGCAGACTTGTATATCATAGAATACGAAGGGAATATATTGCTAAACGACGTAAGTCCTTATTAAAATGATATATTGTTTTTTATTAGCTTGAATTATTAAGACATGTTTATCAATCTTCAAGAACGGAAATACTTATCCGTTATATATTTAGTATCTTAACCTTTATAATAACGAAATGTTTTTATATAATTAATATAAAAATAACCTTAAAGATCTTTAATCTGTAAGGTTGTATACTCAAATCTATACTAATATTATAAAGAGGGAAACTTTGTATTTTTGATTTTTTTTATTTTTGTTTGTATTGAAATAACTCAAGACCTACTGGACCGATTTCAAAAATTCTTTCACCATTAGAAAGCTATATAATCCCCGAGTAACATAGGCTATAATATTTAATTCCACGCGGACGAAGTAGCGCACAACAGCTAGTATTTATATAAACCTACCTTATGTACCATACTTTATGAAGGTGAAGTACTTAGACTGGCTGTCACTGTCTAGAGTGTGAGTCTGGAAGCGTAATTTTAATCCAATTTCTCTTTCCATCCTTTTCTTATAAGGAAAAGAATGAAAGGGGAAGTAGGTTTGATGGCGGAGGAGACGCATAACATGGACAAATATCCACTTTCTGTGCATCATCTCCTGCGTCGATTAAGATAGGCAAAGCATCCACAATTACAATACCTATGGGCAGCAGTTGTTTTGCTGTTTTGGCGAATCCAGGTGTAAATCAATTGTTTATTTGCACAGCTTTTGTAACTTTCGTGTTGTCAATATTTACAGATATCACCTCTAAAGTCAATTATGATATCATCAGATTCAAAGTACGTTTAGCTTTAACAACTTTTCTTTGAATAATTCGCTTGATTAAAGAAATTAATAATAATTCAACGCTTAATTGAACTTTGACGCTTTGTACTTGAATAAGTAAAGTAAGCTGTGACCTAGAAATTATTCTTGTCTAATGTAGAGGAAAATGGAGAGAACGGAATTATAATTAACTTTTCACATTTCACAGTTTTGAACATTGTAATTATTTTAGACCTACTTTATCGCGGCTTATTTATTGAAAATCGGGTTTTATAAAAGTATACTTTTCCGCTGATAGGAAAATCGTAATTTCTGACTATCCTTCTGTTACGGGCTTGTACTTTTTTAACACTTTTTGTACATTAGTTTTATTTTAAATTAAAACTTTTATCTTACTTATTTTCATACTAGTGACCCGCCCCGGCTTTGCACGAGTGCAAATAGGTATAATGCTGATACTAAATACTGCAGCGTTTGCAATGTAAGCGCTAAAAATGTGTTAATTTACGACATAATATTCAAAACCTCTAAACTATCAGTGTTACTCTACTATATTGTGAATGTATTATACATGAAAACCTTCCTTATGAATCACTCTATCTATTAATAAAACCGCATCAAAATCGTTGCGTAGTTTTAAAGATTCAAGCATATATAGGGACAAACATAAAAAAACGTTATTGTTTTATACTACGAGTATGTAATAAGAATGATTACTAAGTTAAACGTTTATTGTTAACGGATATAAAAGAAAATATATAAAATTAATTTTATATCTGAAACTCTATAGTTAAACTTTAGCAATTTCTATGCAAATCTTGTCGAGTTAACTTAATAAATTCTAACTCTATGACAACTTGAAATGCGTCGGCTTCAAGATTTGTGATGAACTTTAACATCGGCTTTGCAACGAACAGTCTGAGGATTTGCAATTCGATTAGATAGGAACTTAGAACGTAGAAATTGTTATGATACAAATTATAATTAAAAAACATATAAATATTATAATTTACCAACTTGTAGGGACTCAAAAAGGTGCGTAATACGTAATACGTACGTAAATATGATAATAGTGACCGGCGTGACGCGAACGCGAATAAAGCCCGGTAATCCACTCACCCTGATGAAGGACCCCCGACGGGTCTGAAACTAGTCCGTACCTACACCGAAATAAAAGTGAGCTAAGCTGTATTTTTAATTAATTATAACCTCCTTCTGTTGGAAGTCGGTTGATTAAGTAAACTATTTTCTATGTTTTATAACATTTCAAAACCTTCAATATCGTAAATTCAAAGTAGAATAATAGTAAATGCTTAAATCGCATTTGCAAAGCTGTAGTGCAAACTCAATCGAGTTTATGAGGTGGCCGACGCGACGCGTCTTATGGACCTACTCGTATAATGCCTTAGGTATTTTAAGCCAAGTCTAGACAGTATTAGGTTCGTGACTAGATCGATAATTATGCTGATTTTTAGTACATTTTGCATACTAAGGAAAATGACTAAGTAATTGCCTTAAAAACATATGGACGGAGAACATACTTATTTTTAGAAGTCAGTTCAAAAAGAGAGTCCAAGGTCAGCATTCTTTTTTTTTTTTCAAAATCCTACGCTTATAACCACTTTTTCATTTCGTTCAGCTTTTGCTTGTTTACAAAATAGCCCTATTTTAACTGTTTCGTACTATAATTTCAAATTATTTAATTTTGACATCTTTTGAATTTGAATGGTTTCAATGTTGTTGTAGTTTATTGTTATAAGTGAAATAATCGATATTTCACGTAGATTGTACTTATTTAGTAATACTGGTTACTATCAGATTCTATGACAGGTCTTTTAATGGTTTTACACATCAACTTTCAAACCATTACCTTTTCCTTACTAAGTAGTACTTAGAAACGAGTTCCGTTTTTCTTGGACTTTTACTCGTACATTTGCATGACCTACTTAATTATCAAGCAAGCACTTATCTGGACTTTTGGTTCGGGGGGGGGGACAAACATAGAAGCAACCATTTCAACTGTGCACAATCTTTTTTTTTTTTACTTTATAAAGTGGCAAACGTGCAAGCGGCCACCTGAACTCGCTGAAATAGCGAAGCGACCGCTGCCCATAGACATCTACGATTGCAGATGCGTTGCCTACTCTTATTCTACAGCGATCCCTATATTGTAGTCAGATTTCAAGAAAAATCCCAACTATTCCCACGTATATGTGTTTGTTATCAAGCAGACTAAATAAAAATAATTCGACTATCATAATAGGTTTTGAAATCAATTATTTAAGCGAACGAAACGTTAGTTATCCAGGGGGCTACCCAAAGTATCTTTCGTTTAGCGATATCACTGATGGAATCGACAAAAATGTATGAAACTGATAATGACATTCGATAAGTCGTGTGCTTGTCACGTGTTCGCAATCGAATCGTTTTGTAACATAGAACTTTGGATAACCCCCCTGGGAAACTATCGTTGTTCGCCTAAATATATTTACCGCTCTTCTGTGAAGTATATGCAAAGATTTTCAAATTAAGTATCAAACATTACGAAAGTTATTTGATTTTTGCGTTCAAGAATGATTCTAGTTTCAAACAAAAACATCATAAAATATCTTTTAACACTTGTATTTATTTCAAAGTATAAGTTTTTCTTCGAGTAGTTTCAGGCCAATTTACGTTTTGTGTTCAACACAAGTTAGTCGTGTCTACAAGTTTTGAACTGTGTAAAGTTTGGCAACACACGACGTCGGAGAGTTGACATTGTTTTGTGATCTGTTCCTTAAAGTTTTGTTGTATCTGTACCCTGGTATTTGTCATTAGAGTTTCTTATAACTCTCGTCTTCAACGTTAAAACATTTATAGGTAATATTATATTGTCGCGTCGGTGGCTCAGGGGTTTAGCTCTTGACTTGTAATCTGCAGGTCCCGAGATCGAATCCTGCCATGTACCAATGTGTTTTTTGATTTTCGAATTTCATATGTACATATTTACCCGACGCACTTACCTGCACATGTCGGCGAAATTCAAAGATATGTGTGAAGTCGACCAACCTTTACAGGGTCGGTCGCTACTCGATACAAATATTATAAAGTATTTCTTATTTTCTTTGTATTTTTGTATGTATTGAAATAACTCAAGAACTACTGGGCCTATTTCAAAAATTCTTTCACCATTAGAAACCTACATTATCCCCGTATAACATAGGCTATATTATTTAATTCCACGCGGACGAAGTCGCCCACAACAGCTAGTTTAATATATTGGTAAATGATACTTTGAATAAGGGATAAAATTAAATTTCAACTAAACCAATCAAAACAAGAACAACTTGCTCTCAATGTTTGAGCAGTATCTCCATTTCGCTGTCTCCAATCACAATGGTAATGAGACATCAGTCGAAAATCCAATTGTTTAATTGAATACAAAATAAACAAATGCGATACAATTGTTTTCACAGATTCGTGTGACGTAAAAGTACTAACTAGAATGGCGCATCAACCCGAAATGGACCTTGGTTTCTAACAATTAAAGTCCTCTTTCCCATGTGCTATATTATCCTAATCCAAGACTTGAAGCTCTTGCAATTCCCACCTTAATTGCAGAAAAATCTACAGTTACCTTACATTACACAAGCGCTTTTTCAACGTGCGCTAAAAAACTGTTTAGACGTTAAAAAAGCGTCCGTATGAATGCAAGCTTAGATTAGATACTATACAAGATACCGATAATCGTTATTACGTTAAAACGCCCCTTTCGCTATTACATCAACGGTAACCTTTTTGTCAACTAAAACTGTTATAACAGTTTATTTGATGACAGTTTTAACCGTTACTTGAGTGTTAATGAACATATAATAATCCAAGTTTTTCTTAACTCACATTGAACATTTATTCCCAACAACTAATCTCGGCAAAACATCAAGTAATTTCCTTACATAAGTCTTAGCTGTCTTTATATTATCTAAATAAATTGTTTTGTAACTACTCGTACAGTTGGCTTGTCATAGTGATGTGTTATTTTTGAACTTAAATTATTACAAAAACAATATTTAACTATAATAAAACAAATTTAACATCGCTTACGTTGCCTTAAGCCTTGTTCGCACCAGAATAATAATATTTTAGTCGAGTAGCAAGCGGTATAGCCGACGGCCGACTCAGGTACCGCTAGCGTGATGCTGTAGAGCTGGACCTGCATTAGCTAAAGGCAGTTGATTGGCAGTCGCTGCTCCAGCGGAGTAAGTAAGTGAGCAAGTAATTTAGTAACTAAACGTGTCTGAACAACAACAATTTAATAGAGTAGATTAATAAATCCTTTGTTCGGATATTTGTTAGTTGCTATTCGACTAAAATACTCTCCCGGTGCGAACGAAGCTTTAGGCATGTGCTAAATGTATAAAAAGTACGATAGTAAAATTACTCTACAGGGTGATTCGAGAAGCAATAAAAACCAAGCAATACATCCAAACTGGTTTAACGAAGAAGTATTAGATACATACAGCATCATTAAAACGTATTTAAAATTTACTTCAATGGAATACGAGAACAGCGAGCAGTAATTATTTAGCACTAGACTCACATTAGCCCGGAATGCATTAGCAACTTTGTAGTTACACTGTAAATGGGCGGCGAACGTGGAATTTGCGTCTCCTGACGAGAAATGGAGGCACAGCCTTTTTATAATACAGTCGAACCTGGGTAAACGAGAGGCCAAGGGACCGCGATATTTGTCTCACTTAGTAGTAGTTCGACCCATGATGGGCTCCATATTTCCGCAACTCCGCAACTAGCGCGTATTTTGCTTGACTTCATATATATCTTTGAATATCTTCGCCGATATGTGCAGGTTGCATCACGATGTTTTCCTTCACCGTAAAAGCGTCGGGTTTCAAAATCAAAAATCGAAAACACATTGCTATGACGAGATTCGAACTCGGGACCTGCAAGTTACAAGTCTAGACCTAAACCCCTGAGCCACCGATGCTCTATTAAATTATTATATTATTTTTCTCGCTTATCCAGTTCTTGTTTATCCAGGTTTGACTGTACTATGTTAAATTCTTTTACTTTTACTAAACGTTTATTTCTAAATGCATTAACATTAAGTAAGTAAGAGTTACGTGCCGCTTTTTATTAAGCTTTAATTATGTAATAGCACTATTTTTTTAATCTATTGTATTATTTTAAAGAGTAATAAAGTTAGCAATTTAATGGTAATATGTCCATCTCCAACAAGTGACTTCGTAATTTACGAGTATACAAAAGCAACATAATAGAAGTGATATCATAATATTAGCTCTCTTCTCATTACTAATGAAAACGTAACTTAGCGACTTGATAATTAGTACTTACTAACTAATAATATCGAAAGTTTAGCCTGCCTGATTTATTAACCAAAGTCACTTATTCCACGACCCAAAAACTTATTCACATTTCCTTAAGCTTTCGTTTCCTATCAATTTGTTATACACTATTAGTACCATTGTTCCGTATATGTAATGGAAAGGAAGTCGAGACAGTCGCTTGTCCGTTTTGTTGACGGCACTTACATAACTGATGAGCTTTAATGACGTCATACTTAATGTTGCATATGGGGCAATAATATCTAACCTTTCATGTTATAGAATGGGCACTATTTTATCTATATCTATACTAATAATATAAAGGGAGAAACTTTGTAATTTTTTTTTTTTTTATTTTTGTATGTATTGAAATAACTCAAGAACTACTGGACCGATTTCAAAAAATCTTTCACCATTAGATAGCTACATTATCCCCGAGTAACATAGGCTATATTGTTTAATTCTACGCAAACGAAGTGGTGCGTAACAGCTAGTATATTATAAAGTGGCAAACGAGCAAGCGGCCACTTGGATTCGCTGATATAGCGAACTACCGCTGCCTATAGACATCAGCAATTGCAGATGCGTTGCCTACGCTTAATTTACGGAGGAGACGCAAAGCAAGAAGATAATTCCTCTTCCTATGCGTACCCTCCCCCGCCAAATTTACTTTCCCTTCTCATCGTTCCCTTGTAAGGAAAGGATAGGAAGGCAAAGTAGCCTATATTTAGGCCTCTATTATAGATGGATGGCCTTCAATAAGCATTATAGAATGGGTCTATTAAGAAAGCTTGCAAGAAAATATTTATTTCAGCATTCCCAAAATTTGTATCACATTTATCGATGCCTAATCCCGATGGGGACGTACTTCATACTTGGTTTCGATGCACATGCTTTCTTGCATATTTTTCACGCTGGTCGTTAATTAGAGTTGCTGGACTCTAATACAAATACGTTGGCTGTTTATTTATGTTTTTTTTAGATCTGGAGGGTTACTCAAAGTACATTAGCTTCAAAGCGATGCGATAGCGAACATTAAAAATGTATGGAACTGACAACGTTCGATATCTCACACGTGATAAGCACATGACTTATCGAATAAAATTGTTTTTACATTTTTGTCGATTCCATCAGCGATATCGCCAATCGAAAGATACTTTGGGTAACTCCCTTTAAAGAACACACATACAGCATGTTGTATAAATAGTTAAGCGGTAACTATTTAGTCTTAACGTAACTTTCACATCAACACTAAGTGCGGACTATAAAAGTTGTATCATTTTGCGTTCTCTAGACCGTGTTATTCGTAACTTCCTTGTCACGGTAATCGAAGCGCAAAAAAAGACTGTTTATTCGGACCGAGGTTTCTTTTTATCTTCAAACAAATGCGTAAAGGTTACTTTATTATTTAATAGTTTACTGAAGTGGAAATATTTATTTTGTCTCTATTGACAATCAAGAAGTTTTGTTTGTAATCCTTTAGATTTATATGAAAAAAAACTCTAGTAATCAGTGCCAAATCCATACTAATATTATAAAGAGAGATTTTTTTTTGTGAAACTTGTATTGAAATAACTCAAAAACTACTGGGCCGATTTCAAAAAATATTTCACCATTAGAAAGCTACATTATCCCCGAGCAACATAGGCTATATGATTTAATTCCACGCGGACGAAGTCGCGTACAACAGCTAGTATATTGATAAAACTACAGACAACTTTCGAACTAACAAACAAACTATGAAAAAACATTTTTTTTCGCTATAATTCTATGGTCAATCTGCTGTTATACCATTCTTGAAAGTCACTTAGGAAACAAAATAAATTAACCTACCTAAAACAAAGACGTTATTGTTCGTTTGTTAACGGTTGACAGTTTCAACTGATTAATCCTTGACACTAGTTGGGAAACAGACTAAAAATTAATTCGTAAATTAAAAGAAACCATTGCTAACAACATTTGGAACATCCTGTAGTGACATTTGTACTCTTATTTAACGTTTTTATTTTGTTATTTTTTTTACATAAATCTTTAATTGTAAATAAAGTAACGTTCTCGTTTGCCACCTTCATAGTGATCTTACAAATACGAAACTTTGGATGTATAGATGCATAACTAGATGTTTAAAGTTATCTCCATAACGTCTCAATGGACCACGATGAAATTTTGCAAAGATGTAAAATATAAGTAATCTAGAAGAAAACATAGGATACTTACTAATATTTTTGATGATTCCGCGCGGACGTGGCATGCGACAGCTAGTCTCTATATAAAAAAGAGTAAACTGACTCAATTCTCAATGCGCAGTCTAAACTACTAGGTCTAAAGACTTGAAATTTTGTACAGGGGTTACTGTTACTGCGTAGGTGTGAAAGGATTTCACGAAATTCGACCCCTAATTGTCCGAAATGGAAGTTCAAAGTTTGTATGGAGAAAAGTGATTCCTTTGTCAGAATTGCACGAAAATTACTTTGCCATTCAATCATTTTACATTTTTTTTAAAGTTTTACTATAAAATATTAAGTTAACAGAGTTAAAGGTTAAAAAAGGTTTAAGATTTCGACCCATGATGGGCTCCATTTTCCGCAACTCCACGACTAGAGCGTATTTTGCGTGAATACACATATCTTTGAATTTCTTCGCAGATATGTGCAGGCATCACGATAATAACAACAGAGTTAATAACATAAAGAATTGGCTCTGAGTGTATTTTATATTGTGTGCAACATGTTCAGTAATTATTAGTTGAACACCCTGTTTTTATCGATCTCTGTAATTATCAAGGTAGAATGGATATGTGTGACGGTCTAGATGTTTTGCATTTACTTAGAAACGAGAGAAAATACATGTATAGTCAAACCTGGATAAGCGACAGTCCAAGGGACCGCGATATTTGTCTCGCTTATAGAGGATTCTCTCTAATCCGAGTTTCTCACTTATGGAGGTAGCTCGTAGGGACTAGAGAATGACTCTCTCTTCTCTAGATCTAGCTAATACAGTTTCGTCTATAATTGTAATCATATTTTTCTAGTTTCGATTATAATTGTAAAAATTAATAGTAGAGCCCGCTTCAAAACCTTCGCACGAATTGTCCGGCTCGCCCGGTGAAATACCACGACCACACAGAAGACAGGCGTCAAATGGAAGCT
>QDHC01003542.1:179195-203683 GCA_013186455.1 Papilio dardanus tibullus | reverse complement strand
TTATTAGATTGATTATAATACTAGGAAAGTTTAAAACAGATTTAGTTAAAATTACATTTAAGAAGAAGTAATGCTAGCAATTGCAGATGATTCTATGGCAGCTGTTCCTTCGCTGTTTTGGCGAATTATGATTGCTATAAAAAACCTGTAATCGTTAAAGATTTTACCAAACGATTGGTTAAGTGATGGATTTTGGAATTTATTATTAAAAGTTAAATAATTAAAATATAAATACTAAACAGAATTTAATATACATAAAGTTAAGAGCGTCGGTGGCTCAGGGGTTTAGCTCTTGCCTTGTAAACTACAGGTCCCGAGTTCGAATCCCGTCATGTACCAATGTGTTTTTCGATTTTAATATGTACATATTTACCCGACCCTCTTACGGTGAAGGAAAACATCGTGATGCAACCTGCACATATCGACGAAGAAATTCAAAAGATATGTGTATTCACACAAAATACGTGCTTGTCGTGGAGTTGCGGAAAATGGAGTCCATCATGGGTCGAAACCTTTAACGTTTTACATAAAGTTAACATAATTTTTTAATGTATAGAAAATTAAAAAAATCCATACATTACGAATTTCAAGTATAGATGAGAGTGTTAAAATCCATGTTTGAATTTCCTTTTAGCTGCACACAATATGATTTAAATCTTCCGTCTAAATTGTACCAACGCCAAAGTGCGTCAATTTATTTTCTTGGCGCATAACAAGGAATACGTAAACAAAATATCACATTTTCACTTCTATTTCCGAGAAATCTTATTTTCCCGCCTATTTCCATCTTAAATATATAAATATTTATCGAGAAATAGAAGTGATCGGAAGTAATATCCTCAGGCAATTTTATTTGGTATACAGTAAAATTTAGATTAGGGGGGAAAACCTCTATAAACCTCTAAAACCTCTACAAGCGAGAGGTCCCGACGGGCTACCTCCATAAGCGATAAACTCGGATTAGAGAGATACGTCGATAAGCGAGACAAATATCGCGGTCCCTTGAACTCTCGTTTACCCAGGTTCCACTGTATTAAACACTTTTATTGAGGATTATTTATCAAATTGTTGAACGTAAATGTTTTTACATATTGACGTGGAAAATAAACAAAGTTAAATTTCTCACATCATTATCATGACAGTTATCAAAATATATTAAATATAATTACATAAATATTATGATTAACTTAATAAGTACAATGATTAAATCTATGCTAATATTGTAAGGAAGAAAGATTTTTAATTTTGAATATATTGAAATAACTCAAAAACTACAGGGTCGATTGCTTATTAATTTTAATGTTAATAATTCAATAATAATTCGGAGATTAAAATGTTTAGTCATTAAAGACATAAAACACATCATTAAACTTTCATTTCACACAAAGAATATTACCACGATATATTTTCAAGTATGTTATTATTTTCTTAAGTATAATTTGATCGTGTTTACTGAGAGCTCTCTGAATATTTCTCACGATGTGTCGCATTCGGGTAAATTAGGACGTTAATAAAATGTCAATTAGCAGACAATTATTTTGACTGTCTTATACTCTGTGTGAGAAAATATCAATTACATGATTTTAATAAAATAATGTAACGTTGATACTTTCTAAAGAATTATTAAAATAACAGACTTTATTTAAATCACTGTTAAGTTTTATATATAGATATTTACTCTTAAATATTGCCTCTGCCTCTTTCTTGTGCAATTCAATTCACTTACTTTATTACTAATATTTTAATTGCGAAAGTAAGGATGGGTGGATGTTTATTAAAACACTAGCGACCCGCCCCGGCTTCGCACGGGTTCTATTATTGTTACATGGCTGTTATATACAATGTTCACAGTTTTTCTGTTGAGTATTTAGTATCAGTTTTGCACCCGTGCGAAGCCAGGGCGGGTCGCTAGTTGCGACTATAATTTGAGATTTAAACTATTCTATCTCTCAAGTTGGATCGAACTGCACATGGTGTGCAAATTTTATTGTAATCGGTTAAGTGGTTTAGGAGTCCATTGAGGACAAACATTGTGACACGAGATTATATATATTAAGATATCTCAAGAACATCTGAACGGACCTATAAGAAATTTTGCTCAGTTGTAGAACAGTCAATTGGCAAAGTCTATGCGTCGAACCATTTAAATTAATTGATCCGCTGCTCGTTTGCCACCTTCTCCTATAACAAAAGTCTGGAAGAACACATTCGAGTAGGCTAATTTGTTTAATCGCGCGGACGGAGTCGCGGTCGACAACTAGTATCTCCATTATGATAGTTTTATGCAAATATATCGATATAAGGCAACCGTTAGACTGTTCTACGTACAGCTATATCACGCTCCGCGGCATTTTGATTCAGTCCTATTAGAATTTTATTATTTTATAGTTACGAATATGAATATCGTTTAATTAATCGAATAGGAAAAAAACTGCTTAAGTCGGTCAATCGGTTATACTCGGAATCGATAAATTGTTAACTAAGCAGTCCATTAAAGTTACACATCTTTTTTTTAAAAATCGTCAGGAAATGCATATACGCACCCCTCTGGGCTGTGCAATGGCGTAGGGAGTGTGGGACTCGCCGGCCACAGAAGGTGACCGGAACACCCACTAAAACCTGACGGCCCTCAAACGTATTACGGCGGGGTCGCGGGCACTGTGTAAAGTTACACATTCTAGCCCAGGCCTAGTTAGTTGGACAAGGCACCCGTTACCATATATGCTAAGTGTGCAATGCACGCGGGCGACGTCCTTAAGGGGCGCCAAAGACTTCACACATATCTTTAAATATGTGCAGGTTGCATCACGACATTTTCCTTCACCGTAAGGGCGTCGGGTGAATATGTACATATGAAAATCGAAAATTGAAAAACACCTTGGTACTTAAAGGGATTCAAACTCGGGACCTGCAGTTTACAAGTCAAGAGCTAAACACCTCAGCGAGTAACATAGCCATAAAAGTTTTAGACAGCTATGAATTTACACGCTACTATTATAAAACATCTACATAGTTCAATCATAAAAAAGAAAATTAAAAAAAAAGTTTAGCACTTAAGTGTGAATGTTTGATAAATTAAAATAATTTTCAAGTCTTCATTAGAAAGTACTATCACTGACAACTTGGACCATGTATTTAAAGTCGACCTTAATATAGACTTGCAATATAAATCTTTTTAAACAATCACAGTTTTTCATCAATTTTGAAAAACAACTTATGGGCGTTTTCACCAACAATCCCTAAATTATAGGTAACTGTAGTGTATTGACTATGGTCTGGTTGTCTATGGGTGTCTCGAGCATCACGCCATGTTGACAGTCGTGTCAGACGTCATGCCGGCGAGAGGCGGTGCGCGTGTTGGTTACGATTATAGACGTGGTGCATGATGGAAACGGGCTTTATGGCCTTATTCACCAACGAACCCCAAAGTAGGTTTAGATAGGTTTCTTTTTGCTTAAGGGTCTCCCTAAATCTAACTCATACCTAAATTGATTTGATATCTAAAGTGACACTTACTTAACTGTCGATGAAAACGAAATTAGTGTTAGGTGACATTTAAAATCCGTTAAGGGTCACCTAAAATCTAGCGATTGTTGGTGAAATTGGCCATTAGTGTTTTTAAATACATGTACATCCCTGTGAATATTTCCGAAGCAATTGTAAATTAAAAACTTTCACGTTATCAAAAGCAATAAATCAACATTACCACTATTAAGTTTCAACACCAAACGATAGTATTAATTTTTTACTCTCTATATAAGATCGTCAACAAAGTGAATATCGTATTTAGGCACATCATACACTAGATCTATCAAAGCGATATCAGTCTCTAACTCTACGGCTTTATTAAACCGAGTTCGCCCAAAAAAACACCTTATTCCGTAGCAAAATCTACGTTTTTCAGCCATAAGGTAATCGTTTTTGGCAATATTTACCCCTTATTCACATGAGCGCTTGCTCAACGAGCTATAAAAGCGTTTTATTATAAGAAAAGGGGGCAAACTAGCAGCGGGAACACCGAGGTGATCATCGACGTTCATACCAGAGGAACCACAGATATATACATCATACACAATACTATCCTGGCGCGAACAAGGCTTTAGAGACTCAAGCAGTAGACTTCCGTAACCTTGTCTACAAAGTGCCTTATTGTGTAAGAATATTAATGTAAACACATAATCGATTAATGCACGCAATTAGAAGTAGTCGTAGAATTATGTCTCGTATGTAAATAGTAATAAAGTTGTTATTAGAACATGGATTATAGTTGGTACCTCAGTATTTAAAAAAAAATAAAGATAATTTCGACTGCTGCAACAACCGTACAAAGACATTGCTATTTTAGTTTTTTTAAAGAGAATGAAAGAAACAAGTATATGCTTGTATTTTAAAGATTTTTTAAAACATGTTTTGTATGTTACGGCAGTGGAAAGTCACGGTTTAAATGATACTTGTGTACAGTTCAACCTCGATAAGCGATAAACCTCTATAAGCTAGTCATTGTCTGTTCCAACGGGCTACCTCCATAAGCGTGAAACTCGGATTAGAGAGAAACCTGTTTAAGCGAGACAAATATCGCGATCCCTTATCCGTTCGACTGTATTTAATCAGAGCAAAGTAATGTTTCTTAATCGCTTCAAATCTCCCTAAATTGCCTTTTTTTTCAACATAATTAATTTGCTCTTGGAATAAGGAAAAAGCGGCAATAAATATCCGCCCGTTTTAGTGTTGATGTAGATATTTATCCAAGTCTCGGAAGGCTGTTTTGTTTTTAAATTTATTGTAAAACAAGATTAAAATTCAACACGGCTTAATTAACATGATTTATATTTAAAATGTAATATTGTGCTTCTTAAGGAATTCAATATAAATGAAAAAGTGAAAACTGTACAGTTCGACTGCGCAGTTAATACTGACATGTGTAGACAAACTGAGAACTGTTCAGTTCGACTGTGCAGTTCAATTTGACGTATGTATGTCAGTTTTAACTGTACAGGTATACATGTGTAGTTAAGGCTGAACGTTTATGGCCGGCTTTACACCATTTCTTGACACATTTTTCAAATCATAAAAAATTATGCACTTTCTAAAGAATTTTCAATTTCCTATTACAGAATCAGACGTCCATCCTTCGCCGTCGCCCCAATCAAAATGACAAAGTAATTCTAAATTCAAACGTGCCGGAAACATGGGGAGCGGGCAGAGCAGCGCCGCCAGCCGGAAATGGTCGGGAAAAAGGGAACCTCCGCCGCAAGCGGAATCTTCGAGAATCCTATTCCTACTTTATTTGATTCATAGAACTTGGAATATTGTCGTCGAACACGTCGATTCTAAAAGCTCAAGGCAAGCGCTTTAAATTACCTTTGAACCTTTGAAAAAATAATAGCAAAGTTTATAATAAAACTATTTGGTATTAATTTTCAGATGGCGCGGCTCACACACGGTGCCGAGTTCAGGGGAAGGTCTGGGTCACCGGTTCGACTCGGTGAGCATCGACGAGTCCGACCCTGGGTCCTGTTATTCCTCTTGCAGCTGTAGCTACTGCCGGCTCCGAGAATGTGCACAGGATTGTGTGAGGTGAGTTTTTGTTTAATTACGACTAATTTTTGTTACATGAATTATGAAATTATAACTTATTATTACGAGTATCCTAAATCATATTTTGTATTCTCAATATGTATATTTCCAATTTAATATTGCCTTCTTCGTAATCGTATCTACTATACCGCCTTATAAAAAATACTATACTTACGGTCATTTTCAACAACAATCCCTAAATTTTAGTTAACCCTTAACGCATTTTAAATGTCACTTAACACTACTTTCGTTTTCACCAACAGTTAAGTATCACTTTAGACCGCAAGGGATCCGTTAGATTTAGGGAGACCTTTGAGCAAAAAGACAACTATCTAAAACTACTTCAGGGGTAGGTTGGTAAAACGGGCATTAGTCTTATTGTATATTTTTATATTTCAGGTAAGCAAATCCAGTCATAATAGAAGTCATATAAAGCAGTCTGTGATCCCAACATCACTGAGCAATGAAGACCACCTGAGTTACCATAATTTATTATTAAAAAGATAACCTATTAGATCTATTATTATATGAATCAAATCACATGATAGTATATTTTACCTAATTTTATATTTAGAAAAAGCCTTTGATAGTGCACCGTCGGCCTAGATATCCATCTGGTTACCTTGCCTTGATTTGCCAAAGAAATTCTGGACCTAATTCAAATTTCAACATCTATACCTTCGCTAACTTGAAAAGAGCAAATCTATGCCACAGAGTAGAAAAACCAGAATGTTTCTGTATATTTTATATTATTAATTACTAATGGTCTTATTTTTCGATTTTTTGTGTATTCTATGACATGAATTTGGAATTGCATTCTAGTAATATAAATGTACCAGTAATTGACACTATAGTGCCAGAAAACAATAAGTATTTCGAATAGAAACCACCAATTTTAATTTTAAATAAAAATAACAGATAGTTCTACTATTACTTTATGTGTAAATAGCATGTATAAAATTAACAGGTATTTTATTATAAGATGTCAAACTCCAAATTATCATTTACGGGGTCACTATCAATTACATCTACCTTAAATGCACCATTAGTTGAATTGGTTTTTAGTAAGAGCAAGGGCCAGTAAATTGCAATTCTATTTTATCCAACGACATTCTTTTAACTACGTAATAAAAGTTCATTGCGAAATATTCTAAATTAAATAATTGGAAAAAAATACAGATTAAGTTTTTTTTAAATATAATGTATAGTGATAAAAACATCATATTTCAAGCTCATTAAATTATTTTTTAAATGATTCATCTGTGATATACTACACTGTGGTACTGCAGTATCACTATTTGAACGCTAAGCACATTCAGATGCGCATATAGTTCATGTACCAGATACCTCTGCAATGTTTTAATTGATTAATGCATTGCAACTTTAGTAAGTTTCAGCTGATGTAAAACCACACACGAAATTGCTCGGTTGTTTTCTTAAGGTCCAGCAAGTTTTAAAATAAAATGGTTTTCTTATGGAACGAATTTTCAGCGATTTTTATATGTATTTTAATTACTTAGATACAAGTTATTTAAAATTAAGACAACGGATTTGTTCTGATAAACTCAAAGTCTATTAAACCGATTTCGTTTTTTATAAAGCTAGGTGTTGCTTGCGACTTTATCTGCGCGGAAATAAATACAGCCTATGTTTTTCGGGAATAAGGTAGCTTTCTAACTTTAAAAGAATTTTTGAAATCGGATCAGTAGTTGTTGAGTAATTTCATTATACAACAATACAAATCTTTCCTTTTTATAATATTAGTATAGATTAGGAAATTAAAAGAAAATTTGTTAAAGTAAGTTACTTCGGAACAGTTTAAGTTAGACTAAAAACCTTTCATTCGAACTCAACAGCCTCACGAAAACGTTTCACTATAACTTAAGTAGCAATATCTAGATAAGTGACCATCGACCTATCTAAGTTAACGTCGATTTTCCTTAACGACTTTGCCACTTTTAGAGTTTAGAGGTAAGAGCAAATATTTTATACTGATTAATATCGTCTCGGGTCATCGCTTTATATTGACACTAATCGATTGGGACTAAGGTCATTGACCTTGAAACTAAAGCCTTTTAGATAATAGGATTACGACGAAAACTTTGTGAATAATCAATTAATGAAATTATAAAGTTTTGGAATAACTTAATAGCTTATAATATTAAATAGTGCACTTAAGAAAGATCTAAACTAACAATAGCTTTGCAAAAACATTCACATACTACTTAGTTTTTGTAGTTTGGTCTTTTTGTTCATCATATATTATCATCATCATCATATATATGTTTTTACATCATACTAATTGGAAAGGTTAATTCTTTCGTTATCATTCACTAGTTTCAAACAATTACATCCATTTGAAATATCGTTTTCTATTCACGTATGGACAAGTAAAGAGCACTCCAGTTCTAGAGGTTAGGATTAAAAACCCCATCAATTGTATGTGTATTCTTTTATTCTATCCCCTTGTCCGTTTGTAGGATTTAACGAACCATTATTTAAAGGCTTAGAAAGGCTCGTAAAGGCGTTGGAGGCATTACACTCGAACGCTATCGGCATCTGAAGCGGTTCCTACAATACGATACGAGAGCCCGCCCTTAATCAGGGATACGTCGAACGCAATAAAGTACCCGATGTGTGGTTTCGAATACTTTATAAGAAAATATAAAGATATTTCGAATAATAAAAGTCTAAAGACCATGTATAAGTAGTTTTTATGATATTACATCTGTTACTAATTATGGTTACTCTTATATACCTTTGTTCGTCTTGGTGCATTCATCTTGAATAAACTGGCAAGCTGAGTAGTCGCGTTTAAGTTCTTCAAATTATTTAGTTATATTAAAATCTGACAAAAAACTAAATTGTATAAGCCTTAATCAAGCACGTAGCAGACTTTTGGTTCGGGGGGCGACAAACATTGAAACAACGTCAGATCTGAGGGGGAGAGGGTTAAATCCCAACTGTCATCTGTCAAGAACCCAACTGTCATCTGTCAAGAACCCAACTGTCAACTATCAAAAAATGATAGATAAATGAATCTATTTGATAGGTCACGTCACGATACCAACTTTTGTTCAAACTAATTCGATATACAATAAACAAAAATACATCGAAATATTGAGTATCCTTTCTCGTATCAGTCTTTATTCCCTCAGTAACAATATTTGGTTTCTCTCAATTTATATATTTATGCGAGAAATTCGTTCGGTTTGTGATATTTCAGTTTGTATGAAATCTCGGTATTACACCGAACGGGTGTAAACTTTTTTTTATGTCGCAGAAATAAAAAAGTTTCAGGAATAATATACAGGCGAGCTTGAAAGACTCCCTCGGGAAAAATATTGCTTTTGAAACTGTCGTAGGGTAGAAATGTAAGAGGCACCATTTGAATTGTTTGCACTATTTCTAATGTTATTTATTGTAGACTTTAGATACACATAAGAGAGGGAATTACTAACTTGTAAAAATCTTATGTTTAATTAACTATATGAAGTAATAATAACTTATTTAATCCGTTTATGAGACACACTTTAATTATTAAGTAGAAAAAAAATTACATGATAAAAAAAGAATATTCATATAATTACCATCTTCATATCAGCGTTATATGAGAACTTGCTAAAAAGTATTCAATATATCAAATTGTTCAGCTGATTTTTATATACTGTAACAATATTTATAAGTATTCTCGTCGAGTATTTTTGATATAAATGTTTTATGGTCATCGCAGACAGACTTTCATAATTTAACTTTTTGATTTGAAATTTTACAAATAAAGTTTTTGGCAAATTCTATTCGTGAAAGGAGAATGCGCAGAGTCCTAAGGACTTTGGTCTACCTAGTCAACAGCAACGAGCCATATATCGTTGGAAAGGTCTTTGCTTATACTTTATTTTTTTAAATGAATGTAAATTGTAGGTTATGGGGTTCTGGAGTTATTGTCAAAAATAATAGCAAAATGTACATTTTCAATTTGCTTCTACTAAGAGTAGACTTACATCTATTGTACTGAAGTCTGTCAGTATTTACAGGTAATAGGGTCCCTTCTCTAGGGTACTCGGGTAGGGACATTTTTTTTTATTTTATACGATGCCAAACGACTAAACGGCGACCTACACTCGTCGAAGTAGCGAAATGATCGCCTAATGAATGCAGGAGGCTTAATGTTAGTCCACTTTACCTTCCCATTGTTATCTCATGAGGAAAGGATGGGAAGGGTAGGAGAATTCGACAGGGTAGGGGACACATAGGAAGGGGAAATATCCTGTTCCAGTGAGTCCCCTGCTTCGTCAGGACGGTAGAAAAAGCATCTGTAATAGCAGATGTCGCTTCGCTCTTTCGGCGAATCCACATACCCGCTTACTAGTTTGCCACAGATTTTTTTTAAAAAAACTGTCCCCACCTCACTTCCTACTCTATTCCCTGCAAATATTGACAAACTTCAGTACACTAAATGTAAGTCTGCTCTAAGTAGAAGCTAATTCAAACTAAACACTTTGCTATTATTTTTGACAATAACTCGATAACCCCATAAGCTACACATTTACCGTCATACACAAAAATAAAGTATCAGCAAAGACCTTTCCAACGACATATGGCTCGTTGCTGTTGACTAGGTAGACCAGATTGCGCATTCTCCTTTGGCTTGAGTCTTGAAGAAAATGTAATTTAGTGGTTAATTTTCTTTTATATTCATTTTGAATAGTTACCTTTTAAATAGGCATGTTTAAAAATATAGATATATTGCACTTTTTATAATTATTTTAATATTAAAAATATATTCAGAAATAATGTAACTTCTGTAATAGATTTACAAAAAATACTAAGATTTATTCCGTTTCTGATAACGCCATCTATCGGCGCTATCAGGCATTAAGAGAGAGGTGAAAGCACAGCTACCATCGACACTAGTTAAGAGTGCAGTTATAGATAGATGGCGTTAACTTAAATGTAGGCTACATACTACTACATCTAATGAAGTTATTGCAATATTCGTTTTTCTACCATTTTCTACCGAACTGGCTTGGAAAACTATTGGATATTTCATTAACTCTGTATGAATAAGCATAAATAAATTATGGTTGTATGGTAATATAAATCTAAAGCTGAATTATGCATTTAAGTTTTGATTCTTGTACTTACATTCTTTTGGAAAATTAACTAAAAAAGCAATTTTTCTCCAACTATAATGTTTCTCAGAAAGCTTTCATTCTACTAAGTAAATAATTGGATCTTAATACGTATCTATAACAATACATCATTTACTATTTAATTTGACTTTTACTACGATTTAATTAAAATAACTTGAATTTAATTATGAATACGGCTTCTGTTCGTTAATTTCAATGTAAAAAGCATAAAATATTAACAATTTAAAACTAAAATGAACTTATAACATTAACAATTATGACTTAATAATAAACTAAGTACGATAAGTTTATAGAAATAGCCATAAATATTTATTGACAAAACAACAAACGGCCAAACAAGACACGCTCTTGAAAATTCCAAGTTCAACCGCCGGCGCCAGTGTCGCTACGACGGGCAACGCGTGCGCACGCTTACAAAAAAGTTCTCATTTATGACAACGCGCTCGATCTACGAAACATGTGTTCTTATTAAATTCGTGTTTTATTTGTTATATTACTGTGAATGTGAATTGTGTCCTTTTATGACAGTGTAATTATATTTTGCTGTTTAAAATAAGGTAAGTTTTTCAGTGTTTTTTTCTATTTATATATAGGTTCGATGAAACGATCTTTCTATTCTTGTAACTTTGTTACTACATGTTACAATTTTTAATGATTTGAAGCTCTAATGAAGTCATCATAACCAATTTATATTAATTAAAGTTTAATATTTAATTTACTAGTGGATTTGCTTGAAATGTGTTAAATTAAAAGATTACACTGCATAGTCTCACAAAAGTTTGTAAAATTAATTACGATTTTTTTCGTACCTTAAATTTGGTTATTAAATGTGAAATCTTACATTGCTTAATTCATGTCTGCGGTTAGAACCTAAATGCGGTACAATTCGTGCATATTAAAATTCAATCAAACCGAATCTAATAAATGAAATTAGTTCATGTGAATATCGCAATATTTTGGGTAAAAACTTAATTTTAAATCATACACAAATAAATCCTTTTTTGTCTGTCTTAAGGTTGTCTAACTCGGGCGTTGTCTTGAGTACTTAGTGGTAGACTGAAACCTTTGAAGCCTCTTCAAGGCAAACAACAGCCATCGGCAAAAAAAGTAGCCCAATAATCAAATCGTCTATATTTGAAGGTTACAAAGACACCATTCGAAATATAGTTATGCAAGCCATTAGATTGTAGATGACGGATTACCACACGTAACAATCGTAACATAATTGTCCATATATAAGCACTAACCTACAGCATATATAACTAATATTATGAACTAGCAACCCGCCCCGGCTTCGTACGAGTGCATATCGGTATAATGCTGATACTAAATACTGCAGCGATTGCAATGTAAGCGCTAAAAATGTGTTAATTTACGACATCATATTAAAAACGTCTAAATTATCAGTGTTACTCTACAATATTGTGAATGTATTGTACATGAAAACCTTTCTTATGAATCACTCTATCTATTAAAAAAAATCCGTTGCGTAGTTTTAAAGATTCAAGCATATATAGGGGCAAACATAAAAAAGCGTTATAATTTTATACTATGTAAGGATAAGGATAAATATTTAAAGCATATCTAGTAAAATCCTTTCAAACAAATGAAAGCGGAAATTATAAGGTACGCGTATACTCAATTTAAAAGCGTAAGATTTAATGTTTGCAAGTAAAAGGTATATGAATTCCTAACTGTAGTTTTACATTACTGAAACATCTGTACTGTTTATTTATTGCTGTCTTGTTTTTGTTCAAGGATAAAATGAAGGATGACAGTATATTATTATACGACTAATATCATATTTTTATAACAATTATAAAAATCTATACCGCGCTTGGGTCGGGATGGCGCGGGATTGGCAAGTTTGGAGAGATTTCTTGTCGGAGGCCGAGGCTCACTTCGGGTCATCGTGTCACCCTAGTTAGTTAGTTGTAAAAATCTATACTTACTTATTTAATTAATATTATAAGGAGAGAAACTGTGTATTTTGTATGTATTGAAATATCTCAAGAACTATTGGGCCGATTTCAAAAATTCTTTCACCGTTAGAAAGCTACATTATCCCCGAATATAGGCTATATAATTTAATATCCACGCGGACGAAGTCGCGCACAACAGCTAGTAATTAGTAGCTTACGTATTTTTCCAGAATGTGTTCTATATTTAGTGATTCCTTGTGCTGTTTTGGAGAAACTATATTAACTAATATTTCGATTGATTTAAAATTAATTAAACTTGAAATTAAGGCAGAATTTTACAAAGGTTAAAAAAGGTTAAAGGTTTCGACCCATGATGGGCTCTATATTCCGCAACTCCACGACAAGCGCGTTTTTTGCGTGAATACACATATCTTTGAATCACACTTTTACAAAAAAAGATCCAAATAAGCAAACATTGTTTAAAACAACAAGAAAACAAACTTAAAAGAATTAACAATCAGAGAATTTTGTAAATTCTTTGAGTAATAAAAATCCTAAACCAAAACATTACTACGAGTAATACTGTCAATGTAACGCGTATAATATTATTAGTGATAATTTCACCGACAGTCATAAACAGCGGTTGACTCAAATCGACGAGATTGTGAAAGCCCGCGAATGATTACGCCAGATCACTTTCTTAGCGTCTTCATATTGTGCACAATACTTATTAAATGGCCCGTAAAATACAAGAGAAAACAGCTACTGACGATGACAATTTGTACAACATACTTTATCCGGTGTAAAGAGTTATGCCTTGTACACACTAGTATAGTATTTTATCCAACCATTCGGAATTGAGTGTGGGCCGCGACCGCGACGTAACATAGGTTCCACTCATCCCTGAGAAAGAGCTCCGGAGGGTTTGAATTTAGTCGTTACCATCACCCAATCAACCCGTGAGCTTTTAGCCGCCTAATATTAGTTGCTAGTATTTTAGTCGAGTAGCAAGTAATTTATCTAAACGTGTCCGAACAGCAACATTTTAGTAGAGTACATTAGTCAACTCTTTGTACGGATACATGCTACTCGACTAAAATACTATCTTAATGCGAACAATACTTTACGTCTAAGACAGAGATGTAATACGTTTTGTCAATTGTCGTTTTAAAGGGTCAGTGACAAGCAAAAATTGAAGATGACTTTCTTAGATGATTTGACAAAAGATTTAAAAGTTTACTATTTCATCTTTATGCCCATAAAGGCTTCCATTGCCATAAAAAACAATTTAAATCCTGCACTTAGTTAAACAGTTGAACCTTATATGTAACGTTAGCGTTTTGTAACTCAATAAATTATTACAACTAAATGAAGTTTACGGTCGATTAAATTTAATATTACTATAAAAAAATTGAGACATAATAACCGATTCGTTCATAAATCTTTGTTAATCATTACAATGGTAATATTGAATACGATAATAATATTTAACACACGCACTGCTTTTCAAATATTTCCGATAAGCTTTATAGGCGTAAATCATGCTCGAATGTAAAAGTTTTATATTTAACGGCCATAACGGTACGCTTTTAACTTATTGACCATAAAAATAATTCGCTTTTATTTCTTCAATTACCACTTTCTTATGCGCTATAGCAATTTATTAAAAGAAAATAAACTTAACATATACAAAGTCGCGAACAACAACTAGTATAATATATTGTAGTATCATATTACTAACACGCTAACCAATTACCCTTAATCTAAATTAACTAGAAAACAATAGAACGTAAAATAAACAGATTAATAATACATGGGGATCCGAGAAGCAGCAGACCTCAGTTATATTCAAAAGCTTAATTCATATACGATTAGATAGGACTAGTATGTACTATCAGTGAATGGCCATTAGTTATCCTGTCCAGTTGGGCAGTTTCGCGTAAACACGCGTTAAAGTTGGAGTAAATATTACTTAAGTTTATTTACGTTCACAAAGGTGTTTTCACATATAATGCTCAAGGGACTTTGACAATATCCCCTGCTAGGAGGCAGACACTTTGGATGGGGCAAACCGCCTCCCAGACACTTTAATTTTCGCGCGGCTAAGATTGCTTGAGTGTAAATGGTGGATTTTTTTTACTTTTAACCGCTTGATTTTCACATATAATGCTCTAGAGACTATGATAATACCGCCTGCAAGCAAAAATACATTTTAGTCTCTGGTCACAAGTCTTTACATTTATATAGGTATCGGGAAGTAAACGCTTATAAGTTACCAAAGTATGTATCTAGGCTTAAAGAGAAAAAGTGCTAATCCAATTATTTTGAAGAAGCAACAATTTTAAAATGTCCATAGAACGCAGGTGTGTAGATTCCTTTGAATACTCAAGTATCATTTATCTTCATTAGAATGTAAAAATAGCAAATGCAGAGGTGAAGTTGTGAGACAGTCCGCTTCATTGCATTCCCAATGAGCGGTGCCCATTGTTCTGTATAAGACCATATTAAGACCTATTCCTCTTATTCCGAAAAAATGTATAAAGTACTGCGATAAACGAGTACCGATAAGTCGTCGATTATACAATACTGGAGGACACTCGGAACTAAATAAGATATACCAGGGGTCTCATTGGACCAAATTGTGTATCATAAGAAGTACCAGGAACAAAGATGTTGTGTATTATGGAATACATTTTATGAATGTATCAGTATCAGACGTAGAAAGTACAACAGTAATAACCCTGATTCATGTTTTGGAATAAAGCAGCATATGCTTAAATAAATAACATACATTGCGAATTTCTTATTAGTGACTTCGGTCCAGAGTTCGAATCCCGCCATGTACCAAAGTGTTTTTCGATTTTCATATGCACATATTTACCCGACACTCTTACGATGAAGGAAAACATCGTGATGCAACCTGCACATAGCGGCGAAGAAATTCAAAGATTTGTATTTTAGTATGTATTGAAATAACTCAAAAACTACATAGGCGATTTCAAAAATTCTGTCACTAATAGAAAGCTAGATTATCACTGAAAAACATAGGCTATATTTTAGGATGGAAAAGGTTACTATCAACAGCTAATAATTATAAATAACTATAACAGAATGTTATAAAAATAATTAAAGTAGATCCGGTTATAAGATTCTTTTAAACTAGTTCATTACGTAAGGTTTAACATCATATAATTTGAAGCAACGGTCAGTCTGCATTAACACACTCCCTGCGTAACAGGCCGATATCGGCCTAATGCGGTACCTAAGCTGGTGGGGACGAAGAAAACTATGTCTTTCTCGTTTGTGCGAATATCTCAGGTGTTTGTAAAAGTTCTAAGAATAAAAAAATGCTTTATTCCGAAACGAGAATCAGCGTTATTACTGTTGTACTTTCTAAGTTTGGTACATTCATAAAATTTATTCCAAAATACAGAACATCCTTGTTCCTGGTACTTCTTATGATAGATAATTTGGTCCAAAGAGACCCCTGGTCTATCTTATTTAGTTCCGAGTGTCCTCCAGTATCGTATAATCGACGACTTATTGGTCCTCGTTTATCGCAGTACTTTATACATTTTTCGGAATAAGGGGGATTATGTTTCCAAAAAATTATAGCAATTTAATCTATACCAGTGCTAATGGGTCTAGAAAGACCTTCCACGCACTGGCGGAAATATCATTGCAGGCGCAGTTTGGCCCGCCGCAGCACCAGATGAAGAATTTTTTAATTTACTTACCGCAGTAAATGTGTTAACATGATTTTTTAAGTTATTTCCGGTTAACTGTATTCAAGTTAACGGTTACCATTCCTTAAGATAACTTATCTTTTATTTGAAGTAGCTTTTTAATAAACGACTTTGTAACTTTTTTTTTTAAGATACGTAGGTACTGGTTATAGTGCAATGTAACTCTAACATGTTATTCGGGGAACGTTTATGTCAGTTAGAACATGACGTAAAGCCTTGTTCGCACCAAGATAGTATTTGAGTCGAGTAGCAAGTAGCATTTATCCGAACAAAGGATTGACTAGTGTTCGGACTCGTTTAAGCCTAAGCCTACGCACTAGGATAGTAATTTAGTAACTAAACGTGTCCGAACAGCAACATTTTAATAGAATAGTAAATCCTTTGTTCGGATACTTGCTACTTGCTACTCGACTAAAATACTATCTTGGTGAGTACAAGGCTTTACGCTGGAAATGTACGTAGTGTCTTTAACGGCAAAATTAACAAAGATACTTTTCAATGCCGGCTTTTATTAAATAAAAGCATTGTTAACGTTCTTATAAGTATTTCTAAGTCAAAACTTTTAATTAAAGATGTCTATACGAAACAGAATTAAAATAAACGCCACGAAATATAATATTTAAAACAACACAGTTTTGAGTTACGGAATTGTTTCTTTCTCGATAAATTATCAATACATAAATTATAGCATGCATTTAAAAAACTCGTGAATTTTTACATGTTACGAAATTCAATTAATTTTGACAAACTAGCGTACTGCTTAATATTTGAACAAAAAACTTTTTATTGATGTAAAATTAAAATATGTTAATTTTATGAAGAAACCTGTCATGTTTTATGTTGAATAATATTGTTACTTAATAGCACAATGTTATATATTTGTATAATATCTAATATTTATTTATTATACTATCTAATAAATTTCTTTAAGTTTTATTTTAGAACTTAATACCGTTATATATTTTCATATTCGACATTTATTGATTTTTAAGAGAAAAGAACATTATTATTTGATAAATTAATTCAGTTTACTTTCGACTATTTTCTTAACATTTTTACGCGTCTAATATTTCCGAATACATTACCAAAACGATCACGCAAATATTTCTTGATAGACCCTCTGGTTCGATAAGTCCAGTTACATTCTTTATTTATTCTTCAAATATGCCAAGTAAAGAAGCTTCTTTTATTCAAGTTACGTCCTATATGTAACCTAAAAACTAAACTATATTAAATCCAAGTTAATTGAGAAACCTCATAAGAGAGAGACAGCCTCTGGTCCGGTCGGAAAACCCCCATAAGAAACTCGGACTGGTAAGAAATTTCGCGATTCCTTGGACTATCAAATAACAAAAGACAAACTAAAGACATTGCATTAAAATGTATGATCAATCCGTACACGCTTTTTCGATCTCCAGTCATCTGTGACGCAGAATGTGATGCAGACCACAGACGCGTGTTATCTCATGCGTACAATAATGATCCTTATTACCAAACTAATTAGAAACAATATCGTATAACAGATGGAAAATAATCATAAAAGAAAAATCATTTAACAAATCGATTTCTTTACAAAGCATGCAAATTAAAGCCGAACGCCCACTAGAAAAGAGTTATGAGCGAGAGATAGGGAGCTGAGCGGTCCCAAATGTACTTGAGTCCCCAACAACAAAGAGTTGAGCTAAGCGAGACCAATGGGACCACGCATTTGACATAGCTCGCCTCTCTAGAACAGTTCGACTCTTTTCGACACATCTCATTTCTATTCGATTGTGGGAACATAAGTATGCAGTTTCGTATAAAAGTGGAAAATGGGACCGTCCAGCTCCCGCTCAGGTCTTACCTCTCTTGCGGTGGACGCTAGCCTTAAGACTCGGTGCATGTAAAAACAAAAGTGAAATTTTATTTTGATGTCTTTAGATTTGTTTATTTGTTCCATTTATCCTGGGAGGTGTATCGGTAACATTTTAGTATAAACAAAAACTTTCTAAGTTTAGACTAAATAATTAACTGAGAAAATATAACCTACTTTTAGAATGTAACGGTTTTTATCATAATCTAAACTCGACTATCTTACTATTACAAATTTCAATGTATGGATAGAAGAATGGATGTGATGAAGAAGGTGGAAGCATGGGAGGATGAATCTCTACTTATATCACATCTATATACTAAACTTCTTTTATTCCGCACGGACGGACGCAAAATCTAATCTTGAACAATTCAACATAAAATTTTCAAACATTTTTATAATAAACTAGCGACCCGCCCCGCCTTTGCACGGGTGCAAATCGGTATAATGCTGCTAAATACTGCAGCGTTTGCAATGTAAGCGCTAAAAATGTGTTAATTTACGACATCTTATTAAAAACCTCTAAATTATCAGTGTTACTCTACTATATTGTGAATGTATTATACATGAAAACCTTCCTTATGAATCACTCTATCTATTAAAAAACACCGTTAAGTATTCTTTAGTCATAATTTGAACAAGTAATATATGCTAATATTATAAAGAAGAAAACTTTGTATTTTTGTATGTATTGAAATAATACAAGAACTACTGAGCAGATTTTAAAAATTCTTTCACTGTTAAAAAGCTACTCGTACATTATCCCCGAGTAACATAGGCTATATTTTTTAAACACGGACGGAGTCGCTAACAACAGCTAGTAATAATTAAATTATTTTTTTTAATAATTTCTAATATCATTATTAAATTTTCAACAATTAAATTCCTTCATAAAACAGAACAGAACAACATTCCTTCAATCCCTTCCATCTCGTCTCTATTCAGTAAAGGGTAAACGAAGTCTAACGGATATAAGCAATGAAGGACCTCCTTGCAGGCTGCCTATACTTTAATTGGATATAAAATTCTCCTAGTCGTTTATACCGGCAGTAAGATAAAGCATCTTTTAATTAATTGATAAACATCGACTTTATAATAGATAGCAATTTACATGAGTAAAATGACGAGTTATGCATTTTTTTATTTATATTTCATTGACCAAGTGGTCGCTGGTTTGTAAAATGACTAGGAATATAAGGAACATATTGTTTATTACTTACCTATAATAACTAGAATTTCTTTATCTGTACAAATATTATAAAGAGAGAAACTTTGTATTTTTGAATTTTTCAAAAATACTTTCATCGGTGGTAAGCTACATTATCCCTGAGTAACAAAGGCTATATTATTTAATTCCACGCAGACGAAGTCGCGCACAACAGCTAGTATTCCATAATCAAAAGAGTACAAAACCGACGGATTGCATTCAGGACGAAATATTCGTAAATGCTATGTTTTTCTTAAAAACGTGAGATCTTCAAGTCGTACATCTCGAATAAAAGAAATAATTTAGGTACGGTTATATATTTTAACTATGGCAACTTTATGCCATATAATAATTAAAAAAACGCACCTGCGGTTTGAAATAAGAACAATAATTTCAAACGCCCACGTTTTATCTATCCTTTTTGTCTGCATAGGAATGCTACGCTCGTCCTGTCTCCTTCCATGTGTAAAAAACAAAGATCTCAACTGGCAACACCTGCCTAATAAGACTTCTCAACAGTTATAAATACTAAGGCGTACTTTATTTTTAATTATGGCTACACATACAGACGAGTAAAGCATGGAGCATTAATAAATACTGGTCAACTTTGTGTTTGTTTACAAAGAAAAAAAATAAGAAAAACAAAAGTTTATATCATGAATGTAATTAAATTAGACTTTTAATTACATTTGGAAAATTATAATTACAATTTCTTAGTAAGAAAAAAAACAGAATTTAAAGCAAACTGTTAATGAATATTTTATCTTTTTTTTAACAGAAACGAATAGGTCAAACGAACAGGGTTATTTTTCGCTTTTAACCATACCTGCAATACTAATTAATACGGCTAAACTCACGTATAGTGTTCCAGTAACGACTAGTTTCGGACTCTTCGGGAGTCCTTCTTCAGGGCGATTGCTGGTTATTCGATGCTCGCGGAAGGTACAGCATTAATTAGTATGTTAATCTCCCACGAAAGTTTTAACAATTTAACCATACCTGAAATTTTTCATAGTTTGATTAAACAAATGAAATAAAATAATAATGCAGTATTTAATAATGTCTGGCTTGTTACATTACTTATACTGCTTTTAACTATGTAAACGTTGCATCTGTAGTTCTACACTAGAACTGTATATGACGCAATTGCAGTAATTACAATTCAAGTATCATCACTACTCAGAAAACCTTTCTTAGACCTTTTATGTATGCGTTTCATATTAATACCATGTCTAGACATGACTGAATGTTAGTATTTTTTGTCTCAATCTAATTGACTTCAATGTAATATGAAAAAAGTTAATTATACTTCTAAAGATGTAACTTTGTTGTAGATAAGACATACAAGTTATTAAATCACTACATAGTATAAAACAAAGTAGATTTCTCTGTCCCTATGTATGCTTAAATCTTTAAAACTAAGCAACGGATTTTGATACGAATTTTATTTTATTAGATAGCATGATTGAAGAGGAAGGTTTATATGTATAACTTGCTGTTATACACGACTTTGTCCGCGTGGAATTTAATAATAATATAGCCTGTTACTCGGGGATGATGTAGCTTTCTAATGGTGAATTTTTGTAGTCGGCCCAGTAGTTCTTATGTTATTTCAATACATACAAAAATACAAAGTTTCTCTCTTTATAATATTAGTATAGATAACTTATTTTTATATACAACGTTCACAGTATTTCTGTGGCGTTTTTAGCTTTAGCATTGCACCCGTGCGAAGCCGGGGTGGGTCGCTAGTATTTATATAAACATGTCTTGAGCTACTGAAATGTTACTAGGTGTAACATTGGAATCGACTGTGTTACGCATCGATCTTGACTCTTAAAGGATACGTAAAAAAAGATAAGTACTAATCGTTACAAGGTGTAATATTAAACTCGTTGCTCGGTTTTTTTTCCGTAACACTACGTATATAAAATTATAATTCAATTGATAATAGTTTAGAAATACCCGATACATTTTTCTAAGCTCGAACGCCATGTTGACAGAACTCTCACTGTCATGTCCTCTCCCTAATTGGTCTCGACAAACCGCTAAGACTCCCAGGTAAGACCGACTCTAGGGATGTGAAACATAATTATCGATTTATTTTATTTATAAGATATTTTTATAGGGAATGATGGGAAGGGGAAGTGGATTGACGGGGGAGGTGACGCATAGGAAGAGGTATTATCGTGTTGTTGTGAGTCTCCTCCTCCGTAGATTAAGAGTAGGCAACGCATCTGCAATTGCAGATGTCCTATGGGCAGGGGTCGCTTCACATTGATTCAGCGAATCCTCGTGGCCACTTGATCGTTTGCCTCTTTGTAGTATAAAAAAAAACTACGAATAATTATAGTAAACAAAGGGCTTCACATGTTCAGATTAAGAAGTTGGCTCCACGTTAAATAAATATTATATCACGCATTATCTGTCCTTAAACTAAGAGCTAATTTTACTTACCATTAAACTAAAATAAACTAAAAATACAATAATTTAAATATGATAAAAACATATTTGCTCCAATTTAAATAGCATTAACACAGAAGAGATTTTCTCAAAACGGCGGAAGTGCTTCCAAAAAACTGTTATTAGAAGAGAAAGTTATAACTATAGTTTTTTTTATTATTTCATCGCGTTCCGCGCGGCCATCACTAGTGGCGTAGTTAAAACGGTATCGTGGCTACCGGTGTCGACGCTTATAAAACTATATACGGAGTATTGCTGAGGGAATAAATGTTCCAAGATACAGTTTATCTAAATAAAGTCGTAACTTAAAGCACAATTACATGATACCAGTTTCTTCCATGTATCATATGCTTATCATCATCACCAGCTCACTATTCGTCCCCATCGAGGGGTGTAGCTACCTCCTAAGGGGTGACTAGGCCATGGTCAACCACGCTGGCCCAGTATAGGTTGACTTCACACATATCTTTAAATTTCATCGCCGATATATGCTTGCATCGCGATGTTTCCCTTCACCGTAAGCGTCAGGTAGATATGTACATATGAAATTCGAAAATCGAAAAACACATTGGTACATGGCGGGATTCGAAATCGGGACCTGCAGATTACAAGTCAAGAGCCAAACCCTTGAGCCACCAACGCCTATAGTATAATTATAGTAGAGGAAAAAATGTCTAGTTGAGTCTAAATACTTTAACCATTTCTTCCCTAAACTTAAGTACTATTAAAAAAAACACTTTCCCCATTACTTACTTACTCCGCTGGCGCAACGACCCAAAGTGGGTCTTGGCCTCCAACACAAGAGAGCGCTATCGTCGCCTATCCTGAGCTGTCTCCTGCCAATCATTCGCTTTTAGTTGAAGCAGGTCCAGCTCCACGGCGTCTCCCCAACGATATCTTCCCCATTATTCCGTAAAAATGTATAAAATACTGCGACAAACGAGGACCAATAAGTCGTCGATTATACGATTTTGGAGGACACTCGGAACTAAATAAAATAGACCAGGAGTCTCATTGGACCAAATTATGTATCATAAGAAGTACCAGAAACAAAGATGTTCTGTATTTTAGAATACATTTTATGAATGCACCAGTACCAAACGTAGAAAGTACAACAATACTAACGCTGATTTTCGTTTCGGAATAAGCAGTTAATAAGCATTTAGTATCTAAAATAAAAATTTGAGTATCACTTTATACGAGGTATTTTACATAATTGTTCAAAAACTATTAACCAAACAAAAACTATAAATGGGCTCGAATGAACAAATCAATGTAAACCATCAATTTGCAGTAAGATATTTCAATCCCAACAGAGTAGTTTAAAATAAATAAAAAACCGCAGTAGAGCAACCATGATTGCAATCTTTCACCCGAGCGAAATTACTCTGTGTTCATCACAATGATCGAGTGGTAGAGGCAATCTACATCGAGGGCTTGTGTAATTGAATAAAATGTTCCCTTGACCGCAAATATGAGTTCATCTGATATCTACGATGTCTGCAAACATTGCATTGTTGATATATATCATTGTCGAATATTTATCGATGTTAAATCAATTATAATAATGTTATAAGGTTTATAAGTAACTAGCGATACGAATTCACACAAGGATATTATGGCACTCGGAAAATATGTGAACTAACAATGTCAACCTATCTCTTCAATCTCTCTATTAAAAAAACGCATCAAAATCGTTGCGTAGTTTTAAAGATTTAAGCATAAGTAGGAATATAGAGACAGAGAAAGCGACTTTGTTTTATACTATGTAGTGATATGTCTATGGCTAGAAACAAACAAACAATATCATTTTATCATAATATAGTTATCTCGTCGCCAGGTCGTCCGCTATCCGAGCAATCAACTCGTAATGTATCCTCAGTTATCGCTGTAGGCATTTTGCATTTTACTGACTACCAATACATTTTACTATCAAAGATAATGCTCGGTGATGACGGATGAATATAAAATAAGTTACATTATTTTCCACTTATTATTCTTAGTTACAAGGTTACTCAAATCTGATATTAAAGTCTCTAGAGCCTTGTACTTACCAGGACAGTATTATATTTTAGCAAGTATTTTTTTATAAGAAATGGGGCAAACGAGAGGCTAGATCACCGAGGTGATCTTCGGCGCCCATGGACATTTGCAACACTCGAGGGACCGCAAATGCGTTGCCGGCCTTTAAGGAATAGATAGGCTCGCTTCTAGAAGGACCCTAAGTCGTAGCGGTTTGGAAATACCGTCGAGGACAGACCATTCCGCCATGCGGCTGTGCGGGGCAGAAAGTTCCGCGAAAACCGCACGGTTGTGGATTGCCAGCTATCCAGGTGGTGTGGCTGGAACCTGGTGTGCTAACTAAATGTGTTCAAACGGAAACATTTTAATAGAGTAGATTAGTAAACCGTTTGTGTGGATACTTGCTAATTGCTATTCGACTAAACCTAGTACGAACACAGAGTAGGTATTCGCCAATATGTGAGTTAGTATTGCAAAAGCTTCCGCAGAAAAACCTACAAAATCCGTAGTTATTTTTGAAAAAAAGCTGTTGTTCGCAACTTCGTC
>QDHC01003542.1:155309-172785 GCA_013186455.1 Papilio dardanus tibullus | reverse complement strand
GTAATTTAGGAACTAAACGTGTCCGAACAGCAACATTTTAGTAGATTAAATTAGTAAATCCTTTGTTCGGATATTAGCTACTTGCTATTCGACTAAAATACTATCCTGGTGTGTACAAGCCCTAAACAGTATAAAAGATTATGTTTACACTTTATTATTTCACTCGATTTCTAATAGGTTGCAAATGTCGATGGACGTCGAAGATCACTTCGATGATCCAATCGCTCGTTTGCCCTCTTATAAAAAAAACTCATTGACTTGATAACCTCCTTCTGTTGGAAGTCGGTTAAAAAGGTACATTTTGTATCAAATGTATCGTCTTACTCGTATTTCCAATCTGTAATGGCGTAGACGCTATAAAAGAACATTTTGTCTAATTCAGAGAACTATTATTCCAGTGTTTCAATTTCTGTAGTATACCAATGATTATTTTCAAATCATCCATCTATAGAATCTTATATTTAAACCATAAGAAGTAGTGTTTATATCTATACTAATATTATAGAGAGAGAAACTTTGTATTTTCGATTTTTTGTTTTTTTGTACGTATTGAAATAACTCAAGGACTACTGGACCGATTTCAAAAATTCTTTCACCATTAGAAAGCTACATTATCCCCGCGTAACATAGGCTATAATTTATAATTCCATACGGACGAAGTCGCGCGCAACAGCTAGTTTTATTACAAACGTTAGAACAGTGTCAACGTCCCAATTAAACTGAAAAACTTTAACACCTACGAGTTTCACGCAATACGTTTTCACCAAATCCGCATACGAGGAACACGCGATGCAAACATGAAATACAATTTAATTGACACACGCACTATACATCGCTGTTTTGAAATAGAAATATTTTAAATGCACTTAACAAAACACGCTATGGATGCATAAAAGGAAATTGGATTACTTCCAAGGCTTTTCTTATAGAATTTATTGTTTTTTTGTTATATTCAATATTAAAACAATTCTAAAATACATCTGAATACAATATATAGAAAAAAAAAAGTTTATTAATCCACAAAAGGAAAAACAATGACCAGCCTGAATTAGAGTTATATTTAACAATAATTTTAATACAGTATTCTCAGCATTTAACATAGCAATAGACAATTAAAAACTATAGACATTTCAAAGACTTTCTTTTAATAATTAAAAAAAACGGAATAAAGGAACAATATGAAATTTTCTCATGAAAGTGATCTGTGGAGTGATTAAGCAGATTGTCTTTTGTTTCTTTGTTCATTCCCATTGTTGAATATGGTGTTTGTTGATCGATTCTTTTATGGTTATTAACAAAGAAAGTAATTATGTTAGACTGATGAATACTTGAATAAATGAATCTGTAATTAATAAGGAAATGAATTTGATGTCATGATAATAAACAATACAAAAAAAAATTAACCGTTTGCTGGATGGTTAAAAAAGCACAAAGTTATCTAAACGCCTCCTTTTCTTATAAAGAAATGAATGGAATTATTCTCTTGATGTGCGTCCCCTCCTCCGTAGATTAAGGGTAGGTAACGCATCTGCAATTGCAGATGTCTATGGCCAGCGGTCGCCAGTTTCATCGAATCCAAGTGGCCGTTTGCTCGTTTGCCACTTTATAATATAAAATAACCGCTATGAAAACATAAGTAACATTTAGTTTGGTAAAATTAGATTTTAAAAAAGTTTACTTAAAAACTAAAACATTAATTTTTACTTTTTTATTCTTATTTTCTATCGTATTTTGACGCTCAAAGCGTAGTAAGTGAACTTATTTTTCATACGTCCCAGGCAAAGGCTTAAGACATAATATTATTGGTTTAAAACCGTAAAGTGATGCACACACAACATACATATGACGTAGTCTATAGCTTAGTTCGCACCAGGATAGTATTTTAGTCGAGTAGCAAGTAGCATTTATCCGAACAAAGGATTTACTACTGTGCGTACTCGTTTAAGCATAAACCTACGTACCTGGGTAGTAATTTAGTAACTAAACGTGTACGAACAGCAACATGTTAGTAGAATAGATTAGTAAATCCTTTGTTCGGATACTTACTACTTGCTACTCGACTAAAATACTATCCTAGTATGTACAAGGCTTAAGGATTTTTTGTCCCTCTACCGTATACGCTGTAGCCATTTCTATATTTTCCTCTTTCTATGGTCTACAGGCACGTAGTGTCAAAGAATAACAGTAGGTAGTAGTTATTCCAGGACTCGTATATGTTTTCTATCCGCGATCGCTTGCGATACGACTGCGTGCGGTCCCCGACGTGCAGAGTAAGTGGATATGATAACATTTTAATGGCCGACTAGTTGACAACTGCTTGGAGATTTATATCTTTGAACAGTTGTTTTATGTTTTATTTTATTCAAGATTCTAGCTGCTTTATTCCGAAACGAGAAATAGCGTTATTATTGTACTTTCTACGTTTGGTACTGGTATAATCAAATGTATTCCAAAATACAGAATTTGTTCCTGGTACTTCTTATGATACATAATTTGGTCCAATGAGACCTATCTATCTTATTTAGTTCCGAGTGTCCTCCAGTATCGTATAATCGACGACTTATTGGTCCTCGTTTATCGCAGTACTTTATACATTTTATCGGGTTAAGGGGTATAAGTTTTTATAGAAAACTAGCGACCCGCCCCGGCTTCGTATGGGTGCAAATCGGTATAATGCTGATACTAAATACTGCAGCGTTTGCAATGTAAGCGCTAAAAATGTGTTAATTTTTATCATATTAAAAACCTCTAAATTATCAGTGTTACTCTACTATATTGTGAATGTATTATACATGAAAAACTTCTTTACGAATCACTCTATCTATTTAAAAAATCGGTTCCGTAGTTTTAAAGATTCAAGCATATATAGGGACAATCATAAAAAAGCGTTATTGTGTTATACTATGTAAGGATAAGGATAAATAAGTATCTGATTAATTTATCTTACGCAAAAGTTACGATGGATGGATGAATGGATATTTGTTTGAATGTACCTCCTAAGCAGCTGGATGGATATGGATGCAATTTGCTATAGATGTACTACATGAACACAATGACTTCAAACTAATTTTGTTTACAAATTCCCTTGGCCGAAGTCACGGGAAACAGCAAGTAAACATGTCAGATGTCACAAAGTTTATATATATGACACTTGAATACACATCAATCTTGAGATCGTAGAAAGAGAAAGATATAGAAGTAGCAATAGCGTATACGGTTGAGGGACAAAACATGCCTTAGACTACGTCATACGTATGTTGTGTGTGCATCCCTTTACTTGGCTTTAAACCAATAACATCATGTCTCAAGCCTTTGCCTGGGACATATGAAAAATTAGTTCACCGAAAATACGCTTGGAGCGCCACAATACTATATGATACGTCACATTTGTTTGGGTCTTGGTTCTGGACCCAAACAAACAAAATCGCGTCCGAGAAAGGGAGCAAAGATCTATGTCACTGTCTTTGTCACGTTACGTATATTTCGTATGTGTCACAGTCGCTGTCAGTATGACATATGTCATGTCCGATCTGCTTCTTTTTATCTATGCTTGAGATAAAACATTTTACATTCGCATAATAAAACAAAAGAAGTAAGCGAAGAAAAGATAGAGATGTTTCAATTAAGATATTAAAACATGTTTTGTAGCTTTTAGATAAAAGAAAACTGGAAGCAAATATAAGTTGAACAATAAAGATACCGCAGACCAGGTTACTTCAAGCGTTATAGATGTTACTGACTGATAGTGAATTCCGTCCGTTTTTAATTTGCCTATTCAAATTGTAGAGAAATAGCTTTTTTGCGCGACTTCGTCCGCGTGGAATTAAATAATATAGCCTATGTTACTCGGGGATAATGTAGCTTTCTAATGGTGAAAAATTTTTTGAAATCGGCCCAGTAGTTATTGAGTTATTTCAATACAAACAAAAATACAAAGTTTATCTCTTTATAATATTAGTATAAATATAGATAGACAAATTGCATATTGAATTAATTTATCTTCAATGTTCAATAATAATGTTTAGAATTTTACATTTAGATCACTTTAAGGATGACTCCGAAACAGTGTCCCGTCTGACTATATTTTGACAGTATTCCGTCCGTCACCCGGCTCGGGCACGTTCGTATATTTTGTATTGCCACACTGATGGCCCGGGCCCCGACGGGGCACGTCCCGGACGGACACGGTGTAGCTTGAGTCATATTTTCTACTACGGCCAAGGGATTCGTTATTTTAGTTATCTTCGATGCAGCTAACACTACGTGCTTAAAAAGTATTGTGATAAATCTTCGCACAGCCGCGCTGTGGAATGCTCTGTCCTCGGTGGTATTTCCAAACCGCTACTACTTAGGGTCCTTCAAGAAGCGAGCGTATCACCTCCTTAAAGCCGGCAACGCATCTGTGGTTCCCCTAGTATTGCAGATGTCCATGGGCATCGATAATCACCTCGGTGTCCCCGCTGCTCATTTGCTCCCTTTTCATATAAAAAATATATCGAATTATGAACGTCACTTTATAATATCATTGTATTCATTTATTGTGCAATTCAACAACTATACATATCTAGGCGGATTACAAACAAGCGACATTAACGTTCCTTCTGGTACCTACGGTTGACATAACTTTGCGTAGCGTCCTAACCGGTACTTGACTGAGGTCAGCTATAGAAATATTAAATGAATAACTACATATTTCAATGTTAAGGATAATAAGCATTTACGGAGAAAGGAACGTAAACCTTATTTACACTAATATTATAAAGAGAGAAAAAAATGTATTTTTGTATGTATTGAAATAACTCAAGAACTACTGGGTCGATTTCAAAAATTCGTTTACTATTAGAAAGCTACATTACCCCCGAGTAACATAGACTATATTACTTAATTATATGCGGACGAAGTCGCGCACAACAGCTAGTAATGTGATAATTCTACTAAAGTGCTGCGTTCATAATATTATCAGTCCGTTTGCTACTGTTGAAAAATAATAAATAAATATAACCTCCTTCTGTTGGAAGTCGGTTAATAATCAGAATGAGCGTAGAGTAGTGTAGTTCGACCCATGATGGGCTCCATTTTCCGCAACTCCACGACTAGCGCGTATTCTTCGTGACTTCACACATATCTTTGAATTGATAGACAAAGTATAAATAATACATTAAAATAGCAATTTACATAACTATTGCATAATTAAAATGATCAAAATCATGTTAATTATTTATCGGAAAGAATATTTTAAAAGGCGATGAGAAGTGAATTAATTATTTCATGCATTTAATTTACCTAGTCTCATTTTTTCTAAAACTCATCATTTTTTTAATAGTACAAAGTGGCAAACGAGCAAGTGGCCACCAGGATTCACTGATAAATCCGAAGCGACCACTGCCCATAGACATCTGCAATTGCAGATGCGTTGTCTACCCTTAACTACGGAGGAAGAGACGCACAGCAAGAGTATAATACCTCTTCCTACGCGGCCTCTCCCCCGCCAATTCAATTCCCCTTCCCATCATTTCCTTATCAGAAAAAGTGGACTAAAAAGACTATTTTAAAAAGAAAGACTGTTTAAATATGAACATTTTAATGATAAATATTATTGTACTTAAAAATCTATATAAACATCATAAACCAGTTAAATGTTAACAATAGTTTTTACACTAAATCTATATAAAAATACACAAAAGAACAAATGTTCTAAAGAAAATAATAAACTTCAAATAGTAGTACACATTTACAAACAAACTTTTGACGCAACTACGAGTAGTAGTCTTTATTTGTCCAAATTATTTAATATCAACTCAAACGCTGCACAACACAACAACTTACAAACTAGATTATGCTGACTAATTCACTCTTATCCCATAGTAATAAATACTATATTTGCTTAGCAAATGATTGAAGAAGTTGGTATAGCGGTCAAGCACCTCTTTTAACGTTATGATAGCCTGGTAACGGACATTGTTGACTCGACAAAAAAAAAACTCATGTCGGAGGCGTAACGATCGTCACGGCTCTTCAACGACGCACTTCTGTTATAAACTAGAAATAGTACTTACCATACAAAGAAACACGTCTTTACTAAATATTGTAATGAAGAAAGATTTTTATTTTTGTATGTATTTAACTCCAAAACTACTAGGTCGATTTCAAAAAATCTTTCACCATTAGAAAGCTACGTCACTGAGTAACTTAGACTAGATTTTTATTTGTTTTTTTTTCAAGCAAAGCTAGTTAATAATATGTCCAAAGTCCTATACAACTTATAGACCCTTGTGACCATTAATTACATTTCCAGCCATACCTTCAGTTCTCTCGCGGACCCCAAAGCCTGGCTCACTTTGGAAAACATCATTGCAGGCACTTGAAACGGTTACTAAAAAAACGTGTTACGTAAACCAGTTGTTTTAATAAACAAAATAATGCAAATTATAAACATTGCAGCGTATGTTTGACAATTACTGTAGTTACATAGGTAAGGAATAAAAACGACATTAGAAAGTTAACATCTGGAGTAGATTTGCAAATAAACTACTAGATACCTAATGATAATTTTGTAACCATCTTAATGCACAGACTTAACTGAGGAATATACATACATGAAGAGATAACGGTTATAAATATTTTGAACACATCTGTGGTTCCTCTGGGGTTACAGATGTCTATGGGCGTCGGACCAATTAATTTAGTTGATCTACCGCTCGTTTGCCCCTAATTCTATTAAAAAAGACTTATTTTCATATCAAAGCAAAGGTTATAAAATGCATAATTAAGGCATATATAAAAAGATTAAATTGGATGTTCATATACATAAAGAAATAAAAACATAGTGGCCTAACTTTCTTCCAGACAATATTCCATAGACAGTTAAACCTGTATAAGAGAATAGATGAGAGAGACCTCTCTAGAAGGTCCTTGTCTGATACCGCTGGGCATCTTCCATAAGCAAAAAACTCTGCTTAGGGAGAATCTCCAATAAGCTGGCCAAAATATCGCGGTCTTTTGGACTCTTACTTATCCAAATTCGACTGCAATTTTGTTTGTTGTTTTTCTTTGCGAAATGGAATATCAAATAATATGTTGGATAGTTTTCTGTGGTCGCTTTTAAATTACTTGTTTTCTATAATCCAACCGATAAATGTACTTCGTTCAAAGAAATTCTATTATAACCACACTTAGTTGCCTTTATAAAATATATACTAAGGAGAGACCCTGACTTTCTTTAACTTTCCTTTCTAAAGAGTTAGTAGGTCTTGGCGAACATATAATTTTAACGACAAATTATGTATATTTAAAATAGCAAATGATTACTAACCTATATTATCAACTAGATGTCGTGCACCACTTTGTCCGCGTGGCTTTAAAATAAAGTAAAAAACATCTGTTCTTCCAGATTCCAGATCTATTGTCCCGTTCTGATGATGTCTTCAAACATCCATCCAAAAACTGTATATCTTTATATTTATATTTCCGTTTAACGCACGATATTAAATGTAACGTTAGTCCACTTTCCCTTCCTATCGGTTTCTTATAAGGACATGATGGGAAGAAGAAATGGATTTGGCGGGGCAGGGGGCACGTATGAAGAGGAATTATCCTCTTGCTGTGCGTCTCCTCCTCCGTAGATTAAGGGCAGGCATCGCATCTGCACTTGCACATGTCTATGGGCACCGGTCGCTTCGCTATTTCAGAGAATCCAGGTGGACGCTGCTCGTTTGTCACTTTTTATTATAAAAAACCTTTAAGAGACAGATTTAGCAAATGCAGAATAGTATCCATTTTTTATTGCCACATATCTATAATATTAACCAAATAATATCACAAGTATAAAGTACAATAGATTGTGTTTACGATTCCTTGAATTTAACCTTTCAATAATATTCCCATACAGTCACGTACACAAGTGTTTTAAACAAAAAAGACAAGAGCTGCATGTTTATAGACCTAGTGTTATTAAAAACTAGCTGTTGTTCGCGACATTGTCCATGCAGAATTAAATATTGCCTATGTTACTTGGGAATAATTTAGCTTTGTCACGGTGAAAGAATTTTTTAAATCGGTCCAGTAGTTTTTGAGTAATTTTCATATTAGTATAGATATGTTTTAATTTTATATCTTTACTCTATGAAATTTACGATAAAACTATTTATAAAATAAGAATTTACTTTTTTGTATTTATCAGTTTTTTCTCACAATGTGTTAACGTAAAAGCTTTTAGTTTTATAGTTTCGCTAAGTGCATTCCTAGTTTCAACACAAGTACTGGATTCACTAGCAAGTGGAAATTCATGTGAATGCTTTATTTGTATGTAACTTGTATATTCCCTTAGCTAAAATCTATTTAAACTTATTCAAGCCTCGATAAATTAACATTCATTGTTATCAAAGTTTATTCATTAAATTATAGACAATTAATTAATAGAGTTGGCTATTTTTTCATAAATAAATATGCTATCTTTAAATAAATAAATAACACCTCTACGTGATTTTTTATGTAAACAGGCAACCATCGATTTTGTTACCTCATTAAAGAATTTCTTCACAATCATACTGAATCTAAATACTTATCTACTAATAAATGACATTCCTAGTAAATTTTAAACAAACTGTAACAATGCAACTAAATTGATGTAACATACACACTTTTAACCACGACGATACGTAAGGAGGAAACACGACCATCAGCCGTGTGATAGTTTGACAAAGCGCCATTGTTCAATGTTTAGCCGGTTAAACTTAACTGAGGTCATCGGTAGCTTGTATCATTCTATCAGTCAGATCGGACTCAATGTTGCAGTTTAAACAATGATATAAAGTTATACCCGACCCTCTTACGATGAAGAAAAACATCGTGCAACCTGCACATATCGGCGAAGACATTCAAAGATATGTGTGAAGTCACGCAAAATACACGCTAGTCGTTGAGTTGTGGAAAATGGAGCCCATCATTGGTCGGACTACAATACATATAAAGTTATAGATAAACAAAGGATACAAAGGTAGAAGGCCAAAGAAAGTAGGGATGGATTGTGAAAGAAGATATGCTGAAAAAAGGGGTGAAATCAAATATGACGCCTGATAGAGAAGTGTGGAGTAGTACTGTGCCGATCCTCCATACGGACAAGGGGACGATGATGAAGCTTATAGACAGACAAGAACCCCGCTATTGCGGTTAATTCTGTTAGATAATATGTAAAAGTATTGACATAGAAAAATATACAAAAGAAAAAAGTACTATCCGCTTTATTCCGAAATGAGAAACAGCGTTAATACTGTTGTACTTTCTAAGTTTGGTACTGGTACATTCATAAAATTTAATCCAAAATACAGAACACCCTTGTTCCTGGTACTTATGATACATAATTTGGTTCAATGAGATCCCTGATCTATGTTATTTTGATCCGAGTGTCCTCCAGTATCGTATAATCGACGACTTATTGGTCCTCGTTTACCGCAGTACTTTATACATTTTTTCGGAATAAGGTGGTACGAGTTTGACTGTAAAACATTTCCTATAATCATCATTAAAGTACAAAAAGATATAGAATTGCACGTCACTAATATAGTTTATTAAATAAATTGCGGTTTGAATACAAAAAATATTGAGCAAATTAATAAATTGATCAGTGTTCAGTACAATACACAGTGGCACTTCAAAGGAACGCAACAAAAACATTTAATGTTCCGAATAAAAATTACTATCATACCAAAAGTGGAAGTTCCGTACAATATTTTAATAACATTGCCTATTGAGACAAAATATATTTAATTTTTATTCATGGCTTTCGTTATAAATGATAATTGCGAAAATTTATAATATTAAAGGAGCAAAACATGAATAAAGACTCAAGGCAGGCTTTGGAGACGATAATCCATACTAATATTATAAAGAGGGAAACTTTGTATTTATTAAAATAACTCAAGAACTACTGGGCAGATTTCAAAAATTCTTCCACCATTGGAAAGCTACATTATCCCCGAGTAACATACTCGTAGCCTTTTTTAATCCCACGCGGACGAAGTCGCGCACAACAGCTAGTTATAAATTAAACATATATAATAAAAGTTATTATTTTATAAAGAACCCTATAACAAGAAATGTTGTTTTAATTTCTGACACGTATCTACTTAACTCCGGAACGGTACATTTTGTTGGGTCAGTTATGTTGCTCTTAATGTGGGAATGAATGCCTCCTCTGCACCAATGTCCAATTTAATTTATTATTATTACATCCGCCAGTTTAATAATAAATAATGGTAGTATAGGCTCTTAGGAACAACAAAATGAAGACCCTAAAACTAAATTAGAGTACTAAAGTACTGGAAATTGTATTGTAGTTAAACCCCAAGAGACCAAACTTTTTAGACCACTAACGTGTGCATTCGCAGTGGTTAAATGGTCACTGAGGGCGATTTTAATAATACAGTCAAACCTCTACAAGCGATAGTCATTCTATGGTGCCGACGAGTTACCTCCATAAGCGAGAAACTCGGATTAGAGAAACCTCTATAAGCGAGAATCATATCACGGTCCCTTGATCTCTCGCTTAGCCAGTCTCGACTGTAGTTTCAAATGCAACCGTCTGCTCTGTATTATGAACTAAATTAATATTAAAATTAACAGTTATAAGTGTTAATTTTGAAACAGCTTATCAAATGGCCGCATCAATCGCATACATAACGGCATCGGATTACGTCCTAACATTCGTTAACTAGAACAATAGGGCTGTGCAGTCAAGGAAATAAATTCACCACCCACTAACCAATATCAGACTATCAAACAAATAACACAAACGTTGCTATAATAAGCTATCGATGTAATTGCGTTATGATTATGAGACTCGATAGATTGGTACTTTGTGACATGGGTGGGAAATATAAGTCCCCGACTGCAAATAGGAAATGTCGATTCGTCGAAAGTCGAACAATGATGCCTCGATGTCGTGTGTAACGCTCGGACACAATGAAACAATGACAGCTAAAAAATAATGCCTTGTTATCGACACCCAGTATCTGGAAACGAAATTATGTCAACAAAGCTTACTTACGAGTAAGTGACACCCCTATTTCATAATCATAAACACTAATAGTTGACACTCCTACAATACTTTGCTTATTACTTTTACTATCCCTAAAGCCATGTTCGCACCCGGATAGTATTTTAGTCGAGTAGCAAGTAGCATTTATCCGAACAAAGGATTTACTACTGTTCGGACTCGTTTAAGCCTAAACCCACGCACTAGCGTATTAATTTAGAAACTAAACGTGTCAAAACAGCAACATTTTAGTATTTTAGAATAGATTAGTAAATTCTTTGTTCGGTTACTTGCTACTTGCTCCTCGACTAAAATGCAATCCTAATGTCTAGAAGGCTTTAAGCATAAGCCCCTTCTCAATCGACCAGAGAAATAATAAAGTTAAGTCTTCGGTTCATAAAGTTAATTGGACTCTTGTGAATTCTAATTAGATTCCTATCAGAGTCGAAGAATGTCCAACTCTCGTAACTGGTAGTGCGAAACATTGTTTCTACTTTGTAGTTAAAATGTTGCTTATTTTTCTACATACTATGACACTTATACATACTTAAGTAAAATTTATAAAGTTCAACCAGTCTGGAGTCTGTAGCCAGGAGAAACCAACGGTCGAAGGTCAAGGAGAAAGGAAGACAAACCGGCAGATGATTCTGGATCCAGCGATGCAGCTTTCTGTAATTTAGTAGCACAGTGTTCCTGAACTCCTGGTAGTTATAAGACATTAAAGTATTTTAAATGGAGATTAAATTGATATTCTAGAAGAAGCTGTCGCTTATCTATATTTTATGGATTCTTACATATTACAGTTTAATGACGAGATTATTTCAACAAGTTAATTTAGGCATCCTTTTCTTTTATTTAACCATTTGCTATGACTGTAATCCTCTACACTAGAGTTACCACAGTTTTTAAATCCCAAATGTGTCGATTGACTAAATAAACTAACTAACTAGGGTGACACGATGATCCAAAGAGGGCTCCGACAAGAAATCTCCCAAAATTTCGCGATCCCGCGCCATTCCGCCCCAATCCTGGACGTGGAGCTGCCTTAGGTATTTGTCCATCTCATCAATCCTGTGATCTCAGACTGGCTATCTCAGATTTTCAATTGTTTCCTTGAAAATAAATACAAAGATAACTACGATGCTAAATAGGATACTTTCCTAATCTAAATATCTGAGTAATCGTTGTACATTATCATTAATATTTTTTACAAAAGCATTGTAGGTAACGTAAACAATAATGCAAAAATATAGATAGAAATCATTAGATAGTTGTGTTACTCTCACTGCAATAGTTGCTAACAATGAAGTGAAAAACATTCCAAGAAATCTAAATAAGAAGCTCGCAACGAATACGATGAAACAAATCAAGATCAATTATGAAATAATGCTATAATTGTACTGAGAAATTATTCAACATAACAAAGTATAATAAGATTTCACGGAAGTAAAAGGTACAAACGCATTAGTTTGTAATATCGTCCATTGATCAAATCACGTTCGAAAGCGGGGATGGGTTCCGAAAAAAATACGAAACATCACCAATATGGAGGGGGAAAGTATAACCTGTGTTTATTTTCTGACTAACGATGTAAAAAATACATGTAACATAGAAGAATTAAGTCTAGACACCACATATTACCACAGTGGGAAGGGGGTCAAATAGTTGCTAAAGTAGTCTTGTGTGCGAAGGGCCTAAAGGTGAACGCAAAACAGTAAACAGCTGAGCGGGAGCTGGACGGGCCCCATTTACCACTTTCATACGAAACTGCACACTTGTGTCCCAACAAAGAGAAATGTCTCAAAAAGAACCGAAATGTTCTAGAGAGCCGAGTTGTGTCCAAGCTCTGTCAAATGTGACAGCTGCGTTACGCCGTTGGGCTCGCTTAGCTTAGCTCTTTGTTGGTGGGGACGCAAGCACATTTGAGGCCGCTCAGTGGGCTTACCCAACATGTTTTTCGATCGGCGATTTCGTTGATGGAATCGACAATTTTGTACGAAACTGACATTGACGTTCGATATCTCACACGCGACAATCACATGATTTTAACGAATGTCAATGTCAGTTTCATACATTTTTGTCGATTCCATCAGCGACATCGCCGATCGAAAAGCATGTTGGGTGAGCCCACCATCTTCCGTTCATTACTCTTTTGCGATGGGCGCTCAGCTTAACTGTTTCTATAAACTATCAGATTACAAGAAAAGAATTTTAATTAATGCATTATTTTTATTTCGCACTCAAAGTAACTCTGTTGGATAAAACTGCGAGTGGCTACGCTCCACAGATAAACTAAAATGGAATGCATAAATAGTTAAATGAATAACAAAGTTAACTAGCGATTGCTTGAGACTTTTACAGCCGGATGATTTTTACATTAACATATTTCTTTACGTCTGTGGAATTTTTGCTTAACTAACGGGATTTGACTCACTACAATATTCACTTAATATTATAAAGAGGAAAATTTGTAGTTTTGTATTTATTGAAATAACTCAAATACTACTGGACCGATTTCAAAAAATCTTTCACCATTAGAAAGCTACACGATCCCCGAGTAACATAGGCTATATTTTTTAATTCAAAGCAGACGAACTCGCGAACAACGGGTAATATTACAATTTAATTGTTTGATAATTTCTATTATTTACGTACTTTAATAAGAGTAGGGTAAAGACCAAATAAATTATTATTTAGTTACTTTACTCCCGTTTAAATTAACAGTGAGATATCATAAATCTCACCGTAAATATTTATAACATACCTAAACTAATACCTTACACCGTAGACAGAGAAAACAGACCTCTGGATATATTTGTCTCATTCACACAAGAAAAAGAAGGACTTATTTCAATGTCTTGTAAAAGAACAAGATAGAATGCACTATCTTCTGTTTCACCCCGCGTGCCGGTTTTTTATATGGAAGAGTTTTACTATGATGCTTAAAATGTCATTTTTTTGTCAGCGTTTTATTAACATTTTTTTAATGTAAAACTTAACAATTCTTATTGTAAACAAATTGTGAACTACGAGTATTAGTGCAAAGTCACTTCACATAAACATGGTGCGTTGTAGTGTTTTCGGGTGTAAAAGTGGCAGTGAAATATACATGTCCTACATATTTTGTCCCTTTTGGTGACACGCTGGCCAGCAGTCAATAATAAATTAATAGTCTACGCCTTATACCTTGACTTCTGATGACTCATTACTGCCTAATAAATTAATCAAGCGAATAACACTCTACTATAAAGTAAAAAAAAAATAATAACTAAGCACGCTTCATAGTTTCGTTCTAAAACACTTCATACAACATGGTCCTAAAATTAGTGTTGTTCATTTCACTCGACATTAAAAAAATATAATTGATTCATTAGTATTGATCACAAAAACTTGACTATCGAAAAATTACTCACTTAAACTAAAGTGTAAGCAATTTGCAAGTCATAGTCGATAGTAGTTATTTAATAAGAACGGAAATACGTACATAGTAAGCCCCTACTTTGTGTAGAGATTAATCATAAATTGATGCGCTTTCTAGAGTACCACAAAACTGTAAATCAATAAATTAAATTACAACTGTGGCATATAATCTATATCTATACTTAATATTATAAAGAAACTTTGTATTTTTTATTTCTGTTTGTATTGAAATAACTCAACAACTACTGGGCCGATTTCAAAAACGCTTTTACCGTTAGAAAGCTACACTATCGCCGAGTAACATAGGCTATATTTTTTAATTCCACACGGACGAAGTCGCGAACAACTACTAGTAATGAATGAAGGTAGTCGAATAAAATCTGTGGATAATACGATTCGCAAGTTGCTTTTCACTTGTGTCATCCATTGCTACATGGTGTCAGGTGTGGCTTGTGGCTTAACACAGTAAAATGTATTCGTATTTATCGATAAATTACATAAATATTTCTCATAATGTTTTTTTTACTTTAATTGCATCTTAGGTTTGTTAAAACACGAAGTTTTCAAACCAGTCGGTAACTCGATAATTGTCGTTCACATCCCTATTTATAATACCATACGCTCCTTTTAATTACCATCAATGCTGTGTAGGAATTCAATGTGTCCTCTTTACATTTAAAATCTTTAGATCTTGCCGACATCTATTTTAATTAGCAAATAGTAAATGTATTTACTTACCTACCCTTTACTACCTGAAATCAATTAGGTTATCTTTCCTAACTAAAAATATGTAAACCTTACTAAATTGTTTCAACTATTTGAACAATACTGTTTTTTATAAGGTCATAAGCAATCTTGATTTATAAAGCCGGCTAAAGACGTTTTTTAACTGTACAGTTAAAACTGACGTACACACGTCAATTTAACCTGCTCAGTCCAACTGTACAGTTCTCAGGTTTGTCTAAAAACTTCAGTCTTAACTGTGCTGTTGAACTGTACAGTTAAAACTGAGCGTCTGGCTTTAGCGACCTAGTTTTTTGTAACTTTATTTTGTACAATTTTTCTTCGTCTGTTCTTATTCTGGTCTGTTTAAACCCTTGACTTGTTTGTTTTAAAATCTTTGTCATGTTTGCGATATCTTCAACTTTTTCACACTAGTTTCGGATGTTACCTTATAATTTGTAACACAAATACGATTACGTGACTCCAATTATCGTTTTTTTCATCTCACCCACTAGTAAGGTTCGCTTTCTACTGAAGACTGGTATGTAAACCAGTGCCAACGGTTATCGCACGTAACTGTACCAATATGTAAGCTCATTGTCTCGCCAATGTGACTGGGCTTTTTGTCACAAGAACCAGTTCTTCAACCATGTAAGGGAATATCAACCTTATACCTTTATAATAAAGTTTGATATGTACTGTTGGTAACTGTGAAGGTATATTGTCTTCCTCTAGATTGGAGAGCATATTATTATGGAGAAAAAGAAAGGTAAACATAATTTCTAGTTGCAATAGAAAAGCAACAAATCAGAATCTTAGAGATGGCCTCGTCTGTCCTACGGCATCCTATGTAGCAACTTATTTCATATGGAAAATGTATTAAATATCACTGACCGATAGTATTATGAATATTCATTTCAATTCCCTTCTCGTCAATATTTAATCATTTCAATATGAGAATCGCGACGGGAATTCAAAACGATTCCCAAGTCGGGATTGAATCTCAACTAGCGATTAATAAATGGTCCTCGGGGCAAGCGGAACAGCGTGCGATGATTTGTCTTGCACCTTGCAGTTCTTAGGGCAAATACACCGGCCCCCTGGGTCTGATCAATGGTATGTCTGATTGCATGTTGAGATAGGAAATCATAATCATACGTGTGTTTTATAGTACCTGGAGGGTCACCCAAAGTATTGTACATTCGCTACGAAGCGATTCGATAGCGAACGCCAAAAACGTATGGAAATAAGACGTTCGATATCTCACACGTGACGAGCACATGAATTATTGAATGTCAATGTCAGTTTCATGCATTTTCGTCGATTCCATCAGCGATATTCCACACCGGAAAGTACTTTAGGTAAGCACCTAGACATGGATTAACATACTGGAGAGCCAACTGCTAACCAGACTGGAGTTCTAGATAGGTCTATAAGTATTTCTTAGTCATCTTCTCTAGTAGACTTCAGTAGATCTTCTTCAACATGTCAGTTTCAAATTATAGAAAAATTAATCATAAATTGTCTTAATAAATCAAATCAAAGGACACACAATTCTTACTTCTTCTTTATTTTACCAGTAACATGTACAATTATGATTTCAAAGTGTATCTTCAGCAAGATCATAAATTTCTAGTTCTCAAATTCAGTTGAGTCATTTATAAAGTTCCACATAATCTTTATATCTCTTCAAGCAGTTATAAAGCTCTTTCATATTTTAACTGACCAAGTCTAGTTTAGTTTTCTAGATTTACTTTCACCACAGCCGGGTTATGTCGGAGGATGTGACAAACCTGTTTAGTAAAGATGACTCGTTGATTAATGTACGCAAGTACGACAGATAGGAAATTGTTATTGTCGTTGTAAACTAACCAGGTAAAGTTGGTATTTACTATTTAATGCAATTTTTTGTTAACTTTAATTATGAACTACTATACGCTGAATTTTAGATCACATCCAGATTCAGACAGATAGAATTACTTGTAATAGATTTTAATATTACAACGCTTAAAAAGAAATTTAAAAAGTAAAAAGTAGACCTTTAACCATACGCTTCAACATAATTCCTTTTACAACCAAAGCAATGTATAAAAAAGCGGGAAATATCAGGTCTGAGAAGACCATAAAGTTCTCATTAGTACGGACGGAATGCTAAGAGGCTTATAGCTTAGCGTTCCGGAGGCATGTTGCAATTCATGACGTATCCAACATTATGAGGTTTTTGTGTACTCTGCCTAGAACCGACTCAATACCTGAATATCAGTTTAATTAATTCGATACTTCGACAGTTGTATTCTTGTA
>QDHC01003542.1:130379-147986 GCA_013186455.1 Papilio dardanus tibullus | reverse complement strand
TCAATACAGATGTAGATCGCATATGGAACACAGTACGATAACACCCGGTGTGAATACAATGTCGCTTCTAGGAAAGATATATCGTATGCTTTCAGAATGATTAATAGTATCGAATGCTTTAGTAATAGGACCCTTTGCTAATACACCTCGTATTGTATTTTCATCGATTAGTTCGAAATGAGATGACGGTAATGAAATGTAATAGAAACAGAAGATAATTTATATGTAACAGTAATATTTCCGTTACTAACCGCCGTCCATTCAGTTGCTTCTGAATTGTTCTAAATTCAAATTGTTTTAAGTGGAAATTGCTTATGGAATTGCTCATAATACGCAATAAAATTACTGATTATATATCTATGATTTTTAAATATTTAAAAACGAAATTAGAACTAATTTACGTCTTATTTGTCTTTGCTTTAAACCAAAATAAGTCATGTTGAAATTCTGAATGTTTAAAAATCGATAAAACATCATACGACGGCATCTTTGTTCCGTTTCCATTTTATAGAAATGAAAACTCTCGAATAGTTAAGCGATTCCAGTAAACGACAATTGTAATACTGCACAAAACAAGGTTCGTTTACTTCGCACGCTCCTGTTCTACATTCTTCATTATACAGACTCTATCTTTGTAAATAATTGACTGACTTACAACTTCGTACATGGTCCATGGACCATGAACGCCGCAGTACCCCCGCAGAAGAGTACAACCGAATAATTTTCAATTACATTCACAAAACTATTTTGATTCAAACAAAAAAGAATCGCGTAAAACGGATCAGAACTCGCTGCGTAATTCTTGTACATACATAGAAAAAAAACATTGACTTGATAACTGTTGGAAGTCGGTTAGTTAGTTGTATGGGCTGCTTTTCCGCAACTCCATGACCAGCGGGTATTTCACGAATAAAGTTGAAATCGATTAATAAAAAAATAATCTTTTGATTTAATTCATTCATATTTTCATTATGATATTTTAAATTATATTTTTAATCTGTTGTTTTGTTTTGTTTTAGTGAACTAACGCTGCTGGAAGGCATGGCCAATTGCGGTGGATGGAGCGAGGAGCCAGTGTCAAAGGTAAATAAGAATTATATGTTCACAGGACTTACTTATACCATGTTATTACTATTGTACGACAGATTTCAAAAAGCAATAAGAGAAAGCAATATCTAGAGAGACACTATTTTCTACAGCTTTTGTAGAAGACACTCTAATTCTTGGCGTCCGATCATCTTCAATTCATTATGTATAGTACAATACTTTGATTTACAACTAGGGATTGCAATCCCGCAGTGCGGGATCCCGCAATATCTTGGGCCATTTATGACCGACACTGTATGCAGCCAGCGAAAACACTTTTTCTGTCTCTATATTTGTTGGGTATTTCGATAATAAATAAAAAACCATACTTGCGATCAAATAAAACACTTTCTTTCCACTTCATCAGAGTAAAAACTGAATAAGATTTTGCGGAGAGCAAAATGCCGCGAAACCGACTCAAGTTGTGCAATTCAGATAAAAACAATAGTTTTAAGGGCCAGTCAGGCCCTTTGCATTTCATATAGCAAGTGTCTAAGTATATTAAAACCATAATTTGAATAGTTTTTCACCATCTGTAGCTTACGCACGTGTATTCCGCATTTTACTGCGGGATTCCGCAGTGCGGGATTGCAAACTCTATGTACAACACTAGCCCTTTATATAAAGGAGTACCAAGTGCTCCTTTTAACTTTAATATAATGTTATAGTTATTATAGAGTAATTGTTATTTAAGTAATTATAATAATGTTAATGATTGGCTTGCAGAAACATATTATATAACAAAAAAATAAAGTCATGAGAAAAAATAAATAACTTAAAAAAGTGTTGCTAACGTTGTAGACATCGAGGATGCTGCATAAGCAACAACAGCAGGATAGAAAGAAAAAAAGACAAGTAAATCGGAAATTGCACATTATAATTTGTAGAACAATTTGAAGTTGCGTGTTGTAAGCTGTACAGAACTCGCAACGAAATCGAGAGCGTGCGACCGATTAATTAAGATCATAATTGTGGCGAAGTTTCGTCAAAAATCCGACACAGATTGCGTAAACTGATACGGTAAATTAAATAGAAAATTTTGTAAAAGTTACCTTAACTGTGGTAGAAATTTTCTATGTTATGGGCCTTTAAGACACGCATGGCCCATTCAGGGTAGGTTGTGCGGTTGGACGACCGGTAGGGGAGCTACCAAAAGTACGTGTGCTACGAAGCGATTCGATAAAGAACATCAAAAATGTATGGAAGTGACAATGACGAGCCCATGAACGACATTATCAGTTTCATAAATTTTTGTCGATTCCATCAGCGATATCGCCAATCGAAAGATACTTTGGGTGACCCCCAAGGCAGAAGATAACGCAACAACAGCGTTTGCACAAACCCTTATATGCATAGATACAAAAATAATTATATTTGAGAATAGGTTACATCGATTGGATATACAAAAGTTTGTACTTTCTATATTGTACTCTTATGTACGAATTGTCTTTTATACTACTCTTATATTAGTTTTTCTAAACGATTACGTCCGCGTGGAACTAAAAAAAACATTTTAAGTACCTGCGTTCCAAATTGAGTGTACTTCCAGACCAAATTTCTATATCGAAATCAGTTCAGTTGTTCTCGAAATATCTTCCAAGAAACATCCATTTATTTGTATTTATATCATACTAGCTGTTGTGCGCGACTTCGTCCGCGAGCAATTAAATAATATAGCCTATGTTACTCGGGGATACTGTAGCTTCTAATGGTGAAAGATTTTTTAAATCTGCCCAGTAGTTCTTGAGTTATTTCAATACATACAAAAATACAAAGTTTCTCTCTTTATAATATTAGTATAGATAAGAAAGAAGTAACATTCCTATTTTTCTAAATCATTTGCCAGTACAAGTAATTATTAAAAATGTTGATTATAGTCTACATTGTTTGTTAGTAACAAGCAGTAACTGAACGTGTGGGAAAATCGCATCAATTTTAAACTTAGACAATCGTATACAAGATTCTTATCGACCCCTTTATACACGGAATCAAAATTTTTGACCTCAAGTGTATATTTAATTGTGCAAAATAAAAAATGTATAAAGTTCTGCGATAAACTTTGACCAATAAGTCGTCGATTATAGGATACTGGAAGACACTCGGAACTAAATAAGATCGACCAGGGGTCTCATTGGACCAATTTATGTATCATAAGAAGTACTAGGAACAAGAACGTTCTGTATTTTGGAATACATTTTATGAATGTACCAGTACCAAAAGTAGAACTTACAGCAGTAATAACGCTGATTCTCGTTTCGGAATAAAGCGGTTCAAGTTTTGGAAACTTTTACAATAATTTAGTAAATTTTTTTTTCTGTAACAAATCCTTGTAAATGACATTTCATAAATCTTATTTCACACAAGGGTAGACAGAGCAGCATATAAAACAGTACTGCTATTGCTATACACAAACACACACAATACTTTGGTGGTATGTCTGCTCTGACTTACTCCAGCCTTCGTTTGAAAATACAAAATTCATTCAGCATTGTTTGTAGAGCACAACGTATCCCTGCTGATAAATGACAGCTCGCTAAATGTACATGAGAACAAAGATAAACTGGTACACTGCAAACAATACATACTCTTGGGGGTTAAGACTGATTGAATCTTGACTATTATAAAATATACTGACCTAGACATTTTAGTTTGCTTAAAACATTTAATTATCTAATCACATTGATATACAAGAACGTAATGTAAGGAAGTCACTAAGTATGTATATGTAAGTCACTAAAGAATTTGACAAATCATGATAATCGTTGTAATGTGTTATTAAATTGTTATTTTTTTCCTTTAATAGCTTTTTTTTGTAAAAATTAAATTGTCTATGCACTTTTCGGACGTTTCATTAAAAATTGAACTGTCAATGTCAAAAAGAAAAAAAAGAGAGTGAGCGGACAACGGATTCTTCTCACATGAGCTTTTTAGAAAAATAACGTGGAGGCTAGGAAGGCAACTTCCAAGATAAGACCAGACTCCAGACGAGGAGACATATGTAACCCTATTTACGCCGTATCCCAACGCTACAACGGACACATTGAAGTCAAGACTTCAACTCCTGACTGCCTATGCAGTAAGCCTCCGAGGAAGGAGGTGCGGACCCATGAAACCCGATTTTTAAATATATATATCTATAATGAATTTTGTATTCACATTGTTATTAATTCCTTTTTTTTTGTTCCTTTGGAACTAGTAAGAGAACTAACGTGACATAGACCACGGAAGCGTATTTAATAAACTTATTAAAAACTTTATAATGTCTAGTTTCAATTATAATTGTTGACAATTTGCACGGTTAAGTAATTCCCCTTCGCGTTCGTAATTACCCCTCGCCCATTTATAAGTTTTCCCACGTTAATTATTTAATAGAACTTTAATACGCAAGACTTCATTTTATTTAAGATCTGATAGAATTAAGCAGTAGTTTATTTCTAAAGCCTTAGCTACTGTTTCGTTTGCACTATTATCATAAAACAGTAAAACCACTTCTACACAACCCGTTACGTAATAAACCGGTTGTATAAATGAGTATTAATTTCTAACCATGCGCTAAACCATCACAGCCACTCATAATTACACGGTTAGGAATACTGAGAATAAGGTCCTCTATATACTAGGCTCCGGAAAACTACGATTTTAGTCTATACTAATATTATAAAGAGAGAAACTTTATATTTTTGTTTGAATTGAAATAACTCAAAAACTACTGGGCCGATTTCAAAAATTCTTTCACCATTAGAAAACTACATTATCCTCGGGTTTCTAGCTTAGTCCACTAAAATGTTGCTGTTTGCACACGTTTTACTTGCTTATCTACTGAAATATAGTCTGGCGCGAACAACTACTACAAATCTACTCTACTAAAATGTTGCACATGTGTTTTACTAAAATACTTGCTACTTTACTAAAATACTAGCCTAGTCCGAACAATGCTTAAGTGACTTATGCAATACTGACTTATAAGTCAACGACGCGTAGCTTTGAGTAAACCTCAACCTGCGTATGTTGCTTAAACACTAAAACTGGATATACGTAGCCATGTGTCCAATGGAACTAATATAGATAATATATCTTACGCAAAGATTACACGATAAGAGATCTATTTTACCACTAGATGGCGTAAGTTATGTAGTTAAATGTGTAGTCGAAATAAAACCTTGGGCGCATCTGTCAAAACATTTGTCTCTCGCGTTATCTTTGAAAGAATAGAGATAGCAAGATATTCTGTACATGTTTATCGCCAGCGGAATTCATTTAAATTGTAAGATAAATTATACTTGAAGGGTTATTAAAGATTATCTTGATAATATTTAAGTTTAGACCAACTTGATAACTTTTGACAATGTATGTATTAAAACAATTGTAGATAATAATTACTTTTCTCTCTGTAATTATAGTGTAAGTCAAAAACTATTATGCTCGTTACCAGGAGAGCAGAATAATCGCAGAGTAGCAGACAAAACAGTGCTGCTTTAATGTCCTTACACAAGGCTACGCCTCAATTTTAAGACTAAAACTACTATACTACTATTTGGAGACTCAAATGCGCAGCAAAATGTCATATATCGGCATCGCGTGCATACCTAGAGATATTCTTAAAAGTTGTTTAAAACTAAAAGAGCAGATATGCATACCCTCGAGTACAAGAAATAATGACATAGGGACAGTACTTAAATAATAGCAGTACTGTATTGTCTACTGCTCTGCTTACTGTCCACCTGTGAAATCATTTTATAACCATCATCTTCCATCAAATCTTTAATAACACCTAGAAGCGTAAATACAATAATAGTTGTTATTGTACGTAAAAAGTTAAAATTTACGCACATTTATAAAGTCTGGTATAAAGCAGAAATGTTAGCGATTGCTTGCACATTGTGACAGCAATAATGTTGTTATCCCTTTCTTTCACTTTAAAATAACAGAAACAACAATATGTTTTGTGTTCAGTTGAAACTCACGGATACAAAATGAGTGAGTGATCATCGCTATGGTCTGTCGCATCTTAATCTTACTAACGTGCATTAACCTCGCAAATAAACAATTATTTTGCTTTCTTTACTGCGTTTAATTTATAAATCTTGTTAAATAATAAATCTATACTAAAATTATAAAGAGGAAAACCTTGTATTTTTGTATGTATTGAAATAACTCAGACTATTGGGCCGATTTCATAATTTCTTACACAATTAGAAAGCTACATTATCCCCGAGTAACATAGGCTATATTTTTTAAATCCACGCGGACGAAGTCGCGCACAACAGCTAGTAATGAATAATATGTAACTTTGTAATACATATAATAGTTTTACGACCTTCGCATTTTTAAAAAAAACTTTATTTGCTTCATAATGTCTTAAATAACTTTCTAGTCAACACTAGTGTTCAGTCAATATCGGAACTATTTGGTGGCATAATGGCCATACGACCATTGCCTTTTGTTAATAAAAAATATGAGTGATAACCATAAGAGAAGCGCGCGGAAAGAATTAACAACGATAAAGTAACGTAAAGATATTTAAGTTTGTGTAAATATGTCTAAAGTGTACATTAAGATAAAGTATATTTTAAGAAGATGAAAGTCGACAACGAATAAATATATAAAAGCTGCCGTGCCGCCGTACCATTTTGTACAACTAGAACATAACTTAAAAAATAACTTTTGAAAATAAAATCTAATTAAAATATACTTCTAACGTAATAAAATTAAAACCTTTTAAAATGTTCAAGCTCTAGTTTCTATTTTAAATTATTAAACACACAAAATACTATTGTGTAAAGAGACACTTATTTCCCATAATAAAAACTAACTCTAATTTAATGATGAATGTTGTTCAAACTTTCTACCATTTTGTACCTTCAAAACTCATCACATAATTAAGTATTCTAAGAAAGCTTTTGTGAGAAAGCACGAAATAAATACCTACTTAAAGCACCAAATACAACCTCCCGGCAATCAAGCAATAATTCCGTTAACAAGTATTGACTAATATAAGAAAGAGCGTCTATGGCTCAGGGGTTTAGCTCTTGACTTGTAAACTGCAGGTCCCGTGTTTGAATCCCGCCATGTACCAATGTGTTTTTCATTTTGCTAATGTACATATTTACCCGACGCTCTTACGGTGAAGTAAAACATCGTAATGCAACCTAACCTACACATATCGGCGAAGAAATTCAAAGATATGTGTGAAGTCACGCAAAATACGCGCTAGTCGCGGAGTTGCGGTAAACGGAGCCCATCATGGGTCGAACTACTAATATAAGAATTGAAACCGAAAAATGTATCAGTTCACAATCACACGAGCAATATTTCAACGCGCGATAAAAAAGCGTTGGGATAAAACAAATATAATATAATCCCATGTATCTGTTCACACGGCGGCGCGTTCAAATTTTTATCGCGCAGCGTTGGATTTTTAGCGCTGGACGAATAAAACAAAAATCATTTTACAACGATCGTATGAGGGAAGGCGATAAAAAGCCAACGCCGATTAAATAAACTTCCGTGTGAACTTATTGATTGACTATTAATATTGATCAAAACTAAATGTCCGGAACGATAAGGAAGAGTGGCTCCCCCTAACATTACAAGGTCACGTCACGCTTCACGGCCTAGGGTTAACTTGAACTTGATGGATGCATTTGAAACACTATGGTATGATGAACAAAGGTATCATATCTTTCGATTGGCGATATCGCCGATGGAATCGACAAAGATGTTTGAAACTGGCAATGACATTCGATAAGTCATGTGCTTGTCACGTGTGTAATATCGAAAGTCATTCATTTCCATACATTGATGTTCATTATCGAATCGCTTTGTACCGCATCTACTTTGGGTAACGCCCTGGAAGGAACAAATATCAAAACATAAGCTAAAACAAAATTACTGAATTAAGAATAGATGCTGTTTTGTCTTTTTATATCAGTTTTGGTTTTATTTTAAACCGACTTCAAAATAGGATGTCGTTCTCAATTCGTCTGTATTATGTTTTTTTTTCTTTACAATGTTATTTGAATTAGCTACTATATATTATTTAAATGTTAGAAATAGTTTATTATATGTTTGTTGTACTCTTCCAGGAAAAACAGCGTCCACCGATCTACAATCCAGAGGATTATGCCACATCCCTGAAAAAATGGGGAAAGAAAACTGGTTCTGGAAGCTTATACGATTTGGATCCAGGGCAAGATCCAAATAAATCTAGAACTCTGCCCACTCAGAATAGTAAAGACTTTAGGTAAGGTATAAACTAATAACTTTGTATTGTTTAGTTTCCCGAGGGAGCCTTCCAGCCCAGTTACTCTTAAACGAGGTTTAGGCTAAGTGCCATCAGCGCCATGCCGCCTCAAGCCCGGTGTAGTTGAAAATGCCTCATTTAATGCCCAAACAGTGGCGACCAAATGATATTACTGTCTCAAAAAATGACTATAGTCAATTTGCCAAATTATCTATGTACAATTTCTTAAAATACAAATAAATAGAATAACATCTACAAGAGTAAATGTATGTTTAAAGGGGAGAGGATGGTGTGACAGGATTGCCCCAAACAGAAATCTGGCTCCTTCCAGGGTTATGTTTGTAGATGAAATAACAGTTTATGAAGTAGAATAAAGACCTCATTGCTTCAATGAACACATTTACTGCTCGATATCTCGGTGTCGACAATTTTTACCGCAAGAAGCAATCAAAGTGCGTAAACAATTTGTGTACCGCAAGTATAAAGTCACGTCAAGAATGTTGGTCGTTCCACTGCTACTGTATTGGCCTACATATAAAAGGAAGGAATTTAAGTAAAGTTTGTATATTTATGTAATAAAAACAAGAACAACAATTTAACGATGATTCTGATGAGCATACTTCAAAATACATAGGTACTAGGGTAACCTATACTTTTGACAAAATGTAGCAAATGCTATGCCAGGGGCACAAATCAAGTTTACACTTCTTATATTCAACAGGATCTCAAAGTAAAGTTTCATTCGATCCTATCTACAATTTGTTGTCTTCTTACAGGAATCCTTCGTTAGGTGTCGGTGAAGAGATGAGCCTGCGTCAATTCGGCTCGCCAAGTGAACTACTGACTAAACTGAGGGCTGACCTACGTCTATCTTTTCCCAGGTAATTATCACTCCGCTGCACGTATTGTGTTTTGTGGAACGACATTGAAGTCTTGGCAGTTTTCCATAGATTCCTGATCTATTTATCACTTAAAGTACTAATAGTCAAATTCAATAGATGTTTTTTCTTTCAGCTTTGTACAAGAGTTCGCGTGTGACCCGCTAGATGGGGTCAACTTACTGCTGGAACTGCTGCGCAACGTGCAGCTCAGTCAGACCGGCGAAGGTGCCCGAGGCCCGCCTGCAGTGAGACGCAGGCCACTGTTAGATGAACTCGCTTGTCTGTTAGTATTACCATTACCTTATCAATTGACCTAGGGTCAGATAGCCAGGCAATAAGCACTCATATTTCCACCCTGCGTAGATATCTAGCAAGATGATCCCGCATTAGTATATTCACCTTTCTCTTAAAGAAGACAAAACTTACTGTTGTAATCTATATCTATACTAATATTATAAAGAGAGAAACTTTGTATTTTTGTTTGTATTGAAATAACTTAAGAACTACTAGGCCGATTTCAAAAATTCTTTCACCATTAGAAAGATACATTGTCCCAGAGTAACATAGGCTATATTATTTAATACCACGCGGACGAAGTCGCGCACAATAACTAGTTAATTATAATCCAAGATAAAATAAGAGCAATAAATTCAACTACTTACATATTACTTCAGTCGATATAAAGTGGCTACTGATTTTTTCTTATAGACAATGCCTATGGAGCTGCTGTACCAGATACATGGACTGCGTGCGGCGGCTGGTGGCCGGCTCCAACGGAGTGTACGCGCTTACTGTGTGCATCATGTCCACCGTCAATAAGACAAGAGTACTAGGTTTGCAGGTAATAACAAGGAAGCTTTTATTTATGGTTTATGCAACTCTTATTCGAAGACTTGTAATGGTCCTTACTATCCAGCGTCCTGGTGGTCGCCCAACTGCTCCATACCTTACGCCAGCCCTGATTTAATACACTAATCAAAGACTAGACTGCTATATACAAAAATGTTTTTTAATTCCCAGCTCCTCACCAAGGGTTGCTACCCACCAGCTAATGGACACAGCATGATATCAGAGGCACTATCAACCCTGCGGCTACGTTACGGTGAGCCTGTCCGCTTCCGGTTCCTGGTCGGCATGCTGCAGAGTACTGGAGGCTGCGGGGACCTGCAAGCAGCGGGACTGGCATTCATTAATGCGTTACTATCCAGTGCTCCAACACCACAGAGAAAGCTGTACATACAAGCTGAACTAGAACAGGCTGGATTTGATATTATAACTTTAAAGAAGGTAGTTATCAAATTGTCTTATTTTTGACTTAAAAATTGGAAAACACGTATGTAACAATTTTGATTTCTTTCAGATAATTTCTAAATTACCAAACACAAATGATAGTGTCGTGAAGGAGATAGAAAATTATGAAAAACAATTAATAGATATTGATACGTTGAGTGAAAAAGCAAATGAAGCCCAGAAAGAGAAGGATGACCTCAAACATAAATTAGAACTACTTGAGAAACGCGTAAAGGTAAAGACATTCAGATGAGCGTCATAGAGCTTAGTTAGATCTTTGTTTTTAATTACAAATGGTATTTTTTTTAGATTCTACAAGAAGAGAAAGGAATCCTTTTATCATTGGAGAAATGCTTAAAAGAAAAATGTTGTGAACTACAAGAGGAAGTAACAACGTTACGGACTGAAAATGGAAATTCTAATCGTAAGAAGACATTTGTTATTAAAAAAAAGAATGCCGCACACAAAAAGAGAGGTACATTACGTTTAATACTTTATTTCTCAATATCAGAATCTTTTTAGTCTTTTTCCCACTCGAATTAGGATATTAATAAAAAATTGGACATAAGTTTATATACAACACCCTACAACTACGCAAATATCCATAGGAAATCTCTTAATCCTCTTTATCCTCCTTTACAGATGAGTCCTCGCCCCCAGAAGATGAAGGCATCAGTTCCTCTGAACGTTCTCTGAGCCCTGAAGCCGACCCACAACGAGACGCCATGGTATACGAAATATTCAACGTTAAAAACGAAACATACTACGACGTGCTTCGAAATAAGAGACAAATTAAAAAACCAGAAACCAAGAAAATTAATGATAACAAAAAGTCTTCAGACGAAGATGAAGAAACCACTATAGATGAAGTAATTCAAGAACTACGTAATATTGTGAACCACGCGGAATCAGATTATGTAAAATCAGAAGCAATATTCGAAGACAAATCGAGATGTAATACAGACAATGTTGAAATAAATGAAGTTAAAAATCACAGAACATTAGAAAAGACAGACTCAATAACTAGCACACGACACAGTATTCAAATAACTAGTAGCACGGAGTACCTCAATGAAAATCACGACGATGAAGAGGAGGACAAAACTAGATCTATTCAGAAAATCTTTCCATATCCTCCAAAAGCACCGAACAGCTTGTCCCATTTATTTGTCCCACAAACGGACCAAGGAATTCTTTTCAACAGACATTCGGATATGTTCGAAGACTATTTTTCTAGTGATGACGGATCTGACTCCTTACTGAGTGCATCACATTGTCAAAATAGTATCGAAAAAAAATCATCAGTAACAAGCTTCGATTTTAAAGAATGTCAAGCTATTTTTAATACAATCGCTGAAAAACAAGACGAGAATATAAATAGACTATCAAATACAGATTCCAGAAAACCGTTAGTTAAAAGAAGTGAATCATTTCAAACCGAAAAAGGTTCCCGTCAACGAGAATACATCGACAGTATGTTCTACAATGATACTAAGCCGCCCTCAGTAGACAATTCATCTTTACAACGAACTAATTCAAAATGTAGTAGAGTAGATGAAATTGTTAATCTAATAGAATCGAAAAAACTTACCAAAAGTTTAGACAGAATTGATGAAGGATTGAACACGATGGTCGATATTGTAGTTATGAAGGGACCTCTTGAAAAGCCCCACGCTTACGAAAAGCGACAGAGAACTTGTTCTGGTACAAACAGCAAAGAAAATGATGCACCCTTCTTCCCTCTGATGCGATCTAATAGTAAAAACAGTCAAACTTACAAATCAAGTCAAAAAGGAAGTGACTTAACTTCCAAAGTTGATCAAACATTTGGATTGCCGCCTTCTAAATTAAGCCACGGAAGTTTTAAGAATTCTAACTTCAGCAATACATTTATTGTAAAACGGGGACATAGTAATGCTGGCTTTTATACTGGTCAGAACATGCTTCGTGATGCCCCCGCTAGTATGACAAGTCTTGTGATGAACGGAACACATTCTTTCGCCGATTTTAAATGTACCCTCTCACCAGTGGGCTCAGCGAACGACTATGGAGTCCATAAACTAACCGATATGCCATCGGGTTTATACTAATTGTTATTTTCGACTTTTTTTATAATTTAATCAAAACCAACGACTAAATTAAGAATTTCGTACCTAAATACTTTGAATAGTGCAATATTATATTCTTTTTAAGGTAAAATGTACTTAAATTAACTAACTTATAGCTCACTTTGTATCTTAGTGATTTTGTTGTTAGGCAAAATTCGCTTAAGATCATATTTTTTGCACTCTTGTACTGTGAAAAGGTTTTTTTCTTGTAATACATTAACGAACGTGTTTAATTTGTCCTGTATATACCTACGTAGGGCTTACCTTAAACTTTATTTTAAATAAAAACTATTTTAATTTACATATTTTGTTTAATTTTCCTATATACACCGGTGTGTCAATTATTTAATTTGAAAAACAACGTCCAAAAAATAAAGATAAGTTATAACAAATAAGACAAATAGCATTAATTTTCAAGTATGCTCAAAAATCAAAACATAATCCGGCTTTCCGAAACGAGAATCACCGTTATGACTGTTGTACTTTCTACGTTTGGTACTGATACATTCATAAAATTTATTCCGAAATGCAGAACATCCTTGTTCCTGGTACTTCTTATGATACATATGGTCCAATGAGACCCCTGGTCTATCTTATTTAGTTCCGAGTGTCCTCCAGTATCGTATAATCGACGACTTATTTGTCCTCGTTTATCGCAGCACTTTCAACATTTTCGGAATAAGGGGGAAATTGTTTCTCAACAGAATATATCAGAATCAAGTAAGTCGATGACTCGAACAATAAAAAAGAAATCCTATTCTAATCCTTGGTATAAAGCTTGTCACTTGAAATTCTATTGCATTTCTCTTCCCCGTGAATTCCACCACACCTTCCCATTATATTCTTAATAGGCTGAAAAGTGAAGGACTTGAATTAAGTCTCCACACAAAAGAGTTACTTGCACGCCTGTCTAATGTATGATCGTGTTGGTCCCGTCGAGCCGGACATTCGCGTAGCATCTAACGCTGTTCTGGATTACCCAAAGTATATGTCAAATGGTGATATTACTGATGGAATCGACAAAAACGCCTGAAACTGACAATAACATAAGTAATGTGCTTGTCACGTGTGAGATATCGAACGTTATTGTCAGTTCCATACAATTTTGATGTTCCCTATAGAATCATTTTAAAGCGTTACTTTAGGCAACCTATCTGCACTCCTCCACTGTTAAAATGGTATGTCAATCGGTCATATAGTTTCTCACAATATCGATCTAATTCATCATCACAAACAAACATTGTATAGTTATTTGTAAATAAAAACTATTGATACATTGTACTATAAACAACATTCAATCTATGCTTTTACTACTGTTAAGAAATTTGTCCGTGTGTTCATTTCATAGTAACTAATTTTATTCAGTTACTTTATTAAATTGGTCATAGATCTACATCTACACTATTATATAAATCAATAACGCTTTTTATCTTTGTCCCCATATATGCTTGAATCTTTAAAACTACGCAACGGATTTTGATGCGGTTTTTTTAATAGACAGAGTGATTAAATAGAAATGTTTATATATATAACTAGCCACCCGCCCCGGCTTCGCACGGGTTCAATTATTGTTAGTATGCCTGTTATATACTATGTTTACAGTCTGCAGTGTATTTAGTATCAGTTTTGCACCCGTGCGAAGCCGAGGCAGGTCGCTAGTTTTTAGCATAAAACTTAACACATAACTATCCATAACATCCAAATCAAATTATCCATATCAAAGATCAATAACAGCAAGTAAATCAGTACAACACACTATAGTATAGTTGTTGATACGATATTTCTAAACAAACAATTACTCTTCAATACAACAAGGCAAGCGTTCATTTAGCAATAGTATCGCGATGGGGACGCATTTGAAGTATCTTATTTCAGTATTGATAGAAGTACTTCTTTTTAATGAAGGTAGATTTGATAATAAGCATATGGATGACGAGCTATCTATAATAGATGTATTTGATTTGACCACACCAACAACATGGAAGGATCTTATGGATTATTATGGAGCTATCGAGAAACATTGGTGAGATTAAATATAACAAATTATTTATTTTAAATCAATCGCTATTACTAACCAGAATCATTTATCTTAACACATTGAGTGGCAATACGATTTTTATTTTAAAGTGAATGCATTGAAAGTGTTAACTTCTTAAATAATAATAACCTGTCCAATTCCTTTATAAACATTCAAACAGAACAAAAGCGAAGCCACCAGGGAGACTACCCAAAGTACTTTTCGATTGACGATATCGCTGATAGAATCAACAAAAATGTATGAAACTGACATTGATATTCGATAAGACATGTGCTTGTCACGTCTAGAAAGTCATTGTCAGTTCCATTAATTTTTGATGTTCACTATCAAATCGCTTTGCAGCGCATGTACTTTTGGTAGCCCCGTAAATTGGTAAAATACACTTCAACAACTTTTTCGGCGCCACCTGACGACGAAAAACTAATAAAGACTAAGACATCATTTATTAGTTTTTTTGTTTTGTAGGAGAATTTGCGTCAACTGTGGCATACCGACACTAGGCACTGCAATTCACCTGGAGCACGCGGGCACCACGGGCTCCATGCAACCCGCTGTTATACCTACTGAATATCTGCTCACACGATGTATGTTACCAATGCAGTATTTTAACCAGCTGTTGCTCGCGCCTGCGGCTGCAAGGGCTAAAAAAGTATAGCTTATGTGAACTGCCAGACTACGTTCTACATCTTTGAGAAGTATGATAGTTGTAAGTGTAAATGATAGAATTAGGAATAGCGTTGTGAGGGAAGAACGTGGTTTGGAACGAGATGTTGTGTGCAGCATTGAAAAAGGTATGCTTAGATGGTTTGGACGTGTTGAGAGGATGAATGAATTGCAGGTTAACAATGAAGATTTATGATGCGAAAGTGAGTGGAAGTGTTGGACGGGGTCGCCCGAGGCGCACTTATACCGGTCAAATTGGGGAGTTGCTCAAGAAGGTCGGTCTTAAGAGTACGCGTAACCGTCGTGTATGCATTCGTAGATGTATGAATTTAGATGAAGCGAGAGAGGTGTGTCAGGATCGTGCCAAATGGAGGTCCGTAGTCTCTGCCTACCCCTCTGGGTTACGTGAGTTGTGTTGTTGCTGTCCAAAATGTCATCAAGATCCGTTCACCCGTTCTAGAGATAACTTCAATCAAACATCCATCCAGCTCTCCAAACATTCTCATCATATCGTTTATTTTATAGTAGAGATAGTGGACTTGACGTCACACATCAAGTCGCAGCAGGCGGCAGTCATAACACTGGATATGGCACTCCAGTGGTCAGCTCTGAAGCATGACCCGCGGGAACCCACTCTCATACTGTTCAAGTTCGGCTGGAAGCGGTCCATCTCTTACAAGAGACGATGCGTTTGTAAAATACCTGGTGAGTAAGAAATATAAATATAAAAGAGAACGAATCAGAGAAAAAAATGGACAAAATAAAAAATACTTAATTGACGCTTAACCACGCTCTGTATCAAATAATTAACCTTATAAAAACTTAAGGAAACTCGGCAAAAAAGCCCACTAACACGCAAAGAAAAATCACTTACGATCTAAGTAAATTGATTGTCAAAGTTGCCTGGATACACTAGATGGCAGCACATACCTAGTGGTCATAGACAATCCATAAAGTAAACCAATAGGAGACATTCTTTGGCTATTCTAATTACATTTAATATACAATCGAACCTGGATCAGCAAGAAATCTCTGTAAGTAACTCTGTAACCTGTCATTCTCTGGTCTCGGTGGAGGATATTCGTAAGCAAGGAACTCGGGTTAGAGTCGATAAGCGAGACAAATATACCTTGGACTCTGGTTTGTCCAGCCTCGACTGTATTCCATTTCTCGATGCTTCAGGTCTAAGTTACGAGCTGGCGGAGTGGATAGCGGCAAACATGAGCCACGTGGTGGGCGTGGCGACTGATGCGCCCTCCCTCGAGTCGGAGCAGACGCGCGAGTTTACCAGCAGGACTATAGCCAATGTGCTCGGCAAGAGTGGCATCTACATGATCGAGAATGTCAACATTAAACGGAAGATACCTGGTAAGTACGGTGAAAAAAACATTGTGATGCAACCTGCACATATTGGCACCCCTCAGGGTATGCTCAGAGACCCTATGTGGGGACGTATAGTGAGCTGATCACCACTATGACTGTGACCTGGTAAGTATATCTGTGAATCTAATGATTGGACAGATCAAATAAGCTAGTTATCTATACTCTATACTAATATTATAAAGAAAGAAACTTTGTATTTTTGTTTGTATTGAAATAACTCAAGTACTGGGTCGATTTTAAAAATTATATCACCATTAAAAAGCTACATTATCCCCGAGTAACATTGGCTATATTACTTAATTCCACGCGGACGAAGTCGCACACAACAGCAAGTTATTATAATTACCATCTTCCAGAACGTGGCTGCATGACAATAGCGATGCCACTAAAGATGCTGAGTGCAAACTACGTGCCCACTCGTCTCACCGCCTTCTGTCCCTCGCAGAAGACGGACCAGCACGTCGCCATCGCACTCAAGAAGTCCACCTACACGACCCAGATAGTAGAGAGCAGAGTTTACGATGTTAACTTGGATGAATTAATTTAATATTCAATATAAAGGTCCCTAACAAATTCAGCAATTTATAATGCATTTTGTGTTGTAATAACTAGATTAATTATATTAAAAAGTGAGTTAATTTTATATTACAATAATAAATCGTCTTTCTATTTACAAATTATAATTAACTCTTTAGAAAATCTTATCATAATACGGTTATAAATGATATTATACAACATAATTTGTATCAATATTGTACTGAAAAGTGTCTATAATATAAAATAATAACCTATTTGTAATTTTATTTTTTACTCCATTTATCCATTAGAATATTAACACATTGTTGACCGGTCACGAGTTCCTCGTAGTTTTATTACCGAACGTTGCTGACTGGCCACGAATAAACTCGTGATGTA
>QDHC01003542.1:101548-122124 GCA_013186455.1 Papilio dardanus tibullus | reverse complement strand
TTCAGGCCGAGTGAAGCTTCTAGCACCTGTCAGAGAGATCACTAAACATGTCTAGTGCAACAATTAGCTTAACGCCACTTAACAGATTATTATTTATTTTATAAAATAAGGCGGCAAACGAACGTCGGGAATTAATTAACTTTTAATTAAAATAATGACGTATCCCTATCGTAACGAATGTCGCATTACAAGTATCAAAATGATTAATATACAATATATATTTTTTATATTATAAAGTGACAAACGAGCATGCGGCCACCAGAATTCGCTGAAGTAGCGAAGCGACCGTTGCCCATAGACATCTAAAATTGCAGTTGCGTTGCCTACCCTTAATCAATGGAGGAGGAGATGCACAGAAAAAGAATTATTCCTCTTTCTATGCGTCCTCTCCCCCGCCACATCCACATCCCCTTCCCATAATTTCCTTATAAGAAACAGATAGGAAGTTTAACTATAACACTTCAGTTTAGGACAAACTTCCTACAAAATACCGACTAGACAAAATACTATCTAATCTATTGAAAACGTCAAGTTGGATCAATCAATACTTGCTATTTTAGATATAATACTTATATGTGGCGACTTACCTACCTAAACTCCTGAAACTTTGTCTATGAAGAGGACAACTATATTTTCTATGTATTGTATAAGAAATAACTCAAGAACTACTGATCCGATTTCAAAAATTCTTTCACCATTAGAAAGCTACATTACCCCCGAGTAACATAGGCTATAATTTTTAAATTCCACACTAATGAAGTGGCTTACAGCTAGTATATTAGTATTACCTGTTTCTTGAGGTCTGTGAGGTCCCCGGAAAGGTCCAGCTCAAGGTCATCCCGTTCAGTCACGCACAGCGCTAACTTCTTAACTATCACCTTCCGAGGGTTATCAGGTTCTGGTCATAAATAAATAATGTTATATAAGAAATTTTTGTATGGATGCATGATCATTTACTAATATTCAAGCAATGAATATAATGACTATTTTGGTAAATTTTTGATGTGTACTGCTAGTCTATACTAATATAAAGAAGAAGTAGTTTTGTATGTATCGAAATAACTCAGAAACGAATAGATTGATTTAAAAAAAATCTTTCACCGTCAGAAAGATACATTGTCACAGAGTAATATAGGATATATTTTTTAATTACGAAAGCAAGAAATTGCGAGCAACGGCTAGTTTTTTATAAGCGTGTACAGTCGAACTTGGATAAGTCCAAGTGACAACGATTTTTGTCTCGCTAATGGAGGTTTCTCTCTAATCCGAGTTTTTCATATATGGAGGTAGCTCGACGGGACCAGAGAATGGCTCTCGCTTATCGAGGTTTGTCTGTAAATACGTTCGTACGTACATACATATATTAAAGCCATTTTAAATTGTCATAGTTACACATCATGTTTGAAAAAAAGTACTAGTTGACACTGATAACTCTTATCACAGACTAGATAATGTTTGATAATAAATTTAGGGAAATGTATATCAATGTTTTGGATGCACAAATAAGTAAACATTATGTGAAAGTATAGTTATTAGAACTTTAAAAGTATTAAAGGTTAAAAGTTTCGACCCATGATGGGCTCCATTTTCCGCAACTCCACGACTAGCGCGTATTTTGCGTGAATACACATATCTTTGAATTTCTTTAAAAGTATTAATAACTATTTATTTAACAATAAACTAATTCTGGTTTCAGTTAGGTAGATAAATAAGTAATTTCTTTAATAAATTAATTTTAAAATGGTTTAGATTTTACATACAAACATTGAAAATGCATAATTTTATTTAGAATAGAATAGAAGATATTTAATATTTATAACTATTTTTTATTGGAAAAAATATAGTTATGTTTATATGTTATTTATTCCTAGAATAAGATAACATCTGAAGCTAATTGCAGATTAAACAAATCCGGTAAATAAAACAAGTAGGTGAAGGCTGAATATAAATAGAACTAAATAAACAATCACTATAAAAAAATTTTTATATGGTTTGATATTTTATTAATTACTATGAAAGAAAATACCATGAAAATGTAAGTGCATTGTACATCAAAATCTTTATATTTCTAATAATTAATAAATGAATTAATAATTTATTACTATTTCTAGAAAATAGATACAATAACATAACTCAAGTGCATACCACAGAAGGGTGGGCAGAGACCAAAAAATAACAAAATAAACAATAGAAATGCTATCAAGTTGTCTGTGAAACATTATTATTATTAATAATGTTTCTGGTGCAGATTAAAATAAGTTCCTGTAAATTTTAGTTTTTTATTAGAATACTCAGACTAAAAAAAACTTACCAACAACTACCATTCCTGCTTGTGCCTGTCCTAATAATGCTTCTTTATATTTTCTCAATGATTCATCTTCTTGGTCGGCTGCTAAGATTTCCTCAATAGTCTTTTCCGGTGGTGGCCGGTACGAGGACTTGATTTCTTCCTCTTCAGTCTCCTCGCCTTCCGGAGTGCGTGCTACTTCGGGTTCACCAGACATTTTAGGTATTCTACAAAAAGTCATTAAGTCAAATCAACTCGTAAAATATGTACTAGACGAGAAAAATTTAAAAATGTGAAAAAAGCTATGACTTATTTTTATAAAAGAATTGTATTGTTGGTTTTTTATTTGATGGATTTGTTTTACATGAAAAGGATTTAATCATTATTGATTATAGATTTGGTAATTTGTTAAATTATGGACTAAATACTTAATTTATAGACTTAAACTTCTGTAATGTGTTAATATTGAATTTGTGAAATAAATATGTTAATAATAAACTTTATTACAATGGGTTTATACATAAATAAGACATTTATTGATCAAACAGTTTTCTAGTTTATATATTTTCGAATAACTATTGTGACGCTAGTATGACTAATGTGATCAATAAGGAAGACATGATTATCACCGATCTTTGGTTACCGCAAGCGTGGTGACCATTCAAGGATCCGCCCTAACAGTCTTATAAAATATTCCTATTCATAAAATTTAATTGAAAAAAGATTTGATTCACAGGAGACTAAGACATAAGGGTATTTATATCTATATGAATGCAGACACTGACGCATGCTACACCGGTTCCCCCAATAACATTTATCGGCATCATTTAGCGATGCAGGAGACCTCGACACTCTTTCACAGAAAATAAGCAAATCAAACTCACGTTATGTTATGTTAATGCACCAGTAGCAGTAATTACTGCAATTAAACAATAGCACCAAAAAAATTAATAAACTAATAATTTCTAAAATCTATAGAACTATAGATCAAATATGACTGACGGATGAAACTGCTTCCGGTTGGCGAGATATACAAAACTCTATATGTAACTCATTGTCAATGGTACAAAAACGAATATTTAAAAATTATAAAAACAGCGTTTCTTCTAATACAAAATTAAATAGCGAATGTAAATATTTTACGATTTTTTTATCTCAAAAAACAGTGAGAAATTTATTTGTTCTAATCTGAGATACTTTTAGTCTGCCTTCTTTTTCCTGCTGACTTATGTCAAATGTCAGTCATTGTCAAAAACTTTGTAAAAATAAAAATGTTTTTGTACTATTATTTAGGAATAATTAATGACTTCATAATTTGAGTAATGTTAAGAATATTCTTAATCACGCTAATGTATCCAAACCACTATGCTTGTAAGTGTATTTTTACATAACCTAAGTGTGGAGTATTGATATGAAGAAACAATTTTTTTCAGAAATTGCGATTACGGAGCTTCATGCCAATATTTTGGCGACATCACAGATATAATTTTATGTGCACGAATGAATCTCAAGCAACTGACAATGAAAAAGAAATTGAAATTAAAAGAATTAAGGAGAATGTAAGTATGTAAGAATATTGTTATTGTACGGTTCGTATTCTACTTTCTATTAAGAGCGTGATAAAATTACTATTTTAACCATAAACACAACTTATCAACTTCTGATAATGAGCTTTATTCACTGGTTATCAAATAGATGGGAGAAAGTTATTCATGTCAACACATTACCAAAAATAGGCATTCGCCTTCTTCACCTTGGTCTCTTGCAATCTGGTGCATGTGACCAAATCACTTATATTTGCATTTTATTAAAAAAAATTTTTTGGCGCCAAAATGGCAAAAAAAATGTTTTACTCTATGGTTTCATTAGACAGAGTTCATTAGACACGCAAAAAACGACCTTACGCCAGAACAAAATCTTAGTTTTTATCGCAAACTCGGTTTAATGAAGCTAAAGTTGACAGCCAGTCCATTTATAGAGGTCAGTGACAACTGGCTGGTTTTTTTTTCAGGCATCATTAGATGAGCCACCAACAGCTTGCTGCCAGTCAGGATGTGCAAACTGTGTGTTCATTGTGTGGGCGGAAGCTTTGACATCTAAAATGGAGAATGCAGGACCAGAGATTATAGAGAAGATAATGAATACAGTGGATGATCCATCTATGAAAGCTTATTTGGAAATGGAGTTAAGAATAAGAGGATTGAAGAAATGAAAATAAAATTAGAATATTTATTGTTTTAAAGTATTGTATTGTACAATCCTGTATTGTATATTCATATTAAAATCTACACCAATTTTTTTGTATTTGTAAAGTTTTCATGTATTTATCAAAATGTAAATATGTAAATAGTTGTAGTATAGAATATTTAAATAAATCTGTTGAATTTATGTTATTTTTATTAAGGGGGAGAGTGTCAGGTGTATGGCGTTGGGCCGACCCCTTATCGATTAATCGACACATTGGGATTTTTCATCCAGTAAGCCGATCGGCCTAATTAAAAACCTACTGTGTCGCGTCAACTTTCTGACGCTGACGACTTAGGATTAGGTCATCTAGGCAGGATGAGTTCAGACTCATCTTGGTTACTTACTCAGATAAAACATGAACTTAAAATAAAATTACATTACAAAAACATTTTCATGATTCACGACAGTGAATAATATTTGATTTGACCTCCTAAAGGTCGATTTCGGTAATATATTACGATCAGGTTGCGATGTAAGGGAGAAAAATTGTTTTAATTAAATCACAAAATGGCCTATCGATTGCTATAAATCGTCACCAATCTCCCTCATGTTTGGCTTTATTGAAAACTTACCGAACCTGTTGGTATTTTTAGTTAGAAATCCTTTTTTGCGTTATCCACCAAAAACGAGAGTGCCCATAAAATTTTAAGTGTTCAATCCACACCTAGACAAAATTTCAAAACTGAGCAAAATTAAGAAAAAGCCTTTTGCTCATTTCATTTGTATAAAAGTTAAAAAAGCTACAGCAGCGAAAGCAACCCTAATGAAAATATATTCCACTCAAAATTGCTACAAATTAAGGTAGAAAAAGGTATATTTCCAGGCAAAATTTATGATGTTATTAAATTAAAGGCTCCGTTATTATTCAAAGTATTATGAAAGCAATAACAAAAGCTTTGTTGTTCCATTTGAACCAAGTCTAGACAATATTATTACGCATACGTAAATGGGGATAGAAAATGGCTCAACGATCTGTACAGAAGTATTTTATTTTAATTAAAAATTACTTGATAATTTGGTACATATAGCCAGATTAAAAACAACTTAATTGTGAGGCAAAGATATATTATACTATCTCTTTGCTGTGAGATTTCATATGGTACAACAAACTGGATTTTCTGCCTCTTTTTTCACTGCAAAGATAAAGCGTTACTGGGCTGTAAATGACAAAATTGCAAATCCAAACTTTAGGTATTGTAATCGTAAATACTGATAGTTACATTATTCCTCTATGATATACATTCCTACTAAATTAATGTCTCCATTATAATAAATAAAACGACAGATATATTAGGCTGTCATGTCACACAGCAAATATTAGAGAACATCTGGATGTTCACAGGCAATTTCTTATATAAGAGAAAAATATTTTCTTTTAAAATGTGTGATAAAAATTGTTTACTACGTTCCGAAACTTATTAATATTAGTAATACGTTGGAACAGAGGTAAATATATTCAAATTGAAGGGTCTACTGCATTTTATTATAGGAGTCAAACTTTGCACGTGTCAATTTTATATTGCATCCGCATCCACGTGGAACAAATATTGCATATTTCACTTTAACATAGTTTCAAAATCCATCAAAAGTTCATTTCATATTTAAGTTTTGCAATAAAATAAATAAAAACAAGGGCATTCAAACAAGCTTTAATAGAAAAAACAGATCTGGACTGCAAGTACTGTAGTGACTATTGACTAAACCCAGTATTTAAAATTGGGGTTCATATTCCAGGAGAATACAAAAACGTGCAATACGTACGCAAAAAATGGTTACCTAGATATGTCGACTATTCGTTTTTATTTTAACGTAACAAGCTGGTAACGAGACTGTTTTTTGCGACGTAACAAGTATTCTATACTCGAGTCCGAATTTTCGAATATAGGACCGGGATATAGTTTTGTCAAACGTACCTGTAGACTAGGCGATCGCTAAAGAAATGGTACATTGGCTACCTAATAGAAATGGTTACCGCCTTGGCAATAGCAAACTTTGCTATAGAAATGCTTCGTAGCGAATGTACTTTGGCAAAATCTAATTTTTGAATGTGAGGCCGGATTGTCGGCGAATGTGTGCAACATAATATGATATACCTCGCGTAAATATTGAAAATTGGAAATACGATTTAGTAAGTGTAGATTACACAGTTAGAACCGGCCAGGCGTGGAATTATGATTATGGTTTGTTAGGATTTAATGGTTATTTGATGATTCCCTGTGAGGTCTTAACATCTCTCCTAAAGCAATATATTTTTAAAATATAAATGCAGGTTATATAAAATATTTAATCTTCTAAGCTTTCGTCCTTATCTCTTCTCTGAAGTAAGATATAAATAAGTCAATCCAGACGATTTCGAGGATTTGGATAGAATTAAGGTGGTAAATAGATTATCAACCAATTAACTTGTTTTCGGGGAATAACAAATATAGGTTTATTGAGGAAAAAACCAAGACGGAAACAAAATCCCTACAGAATTTACTTCAATTTCTTCTTTTCTGGTTTCGTTTGATCGAATTGAATTTTATTCCAGTATATGTTTATAGATTTAGTTATAATTTTCAAGGTAACTGTACTAAAGAAAGCTTTCTGAATATAACAATATTTTTTCCGTAAAATTTTCCAAAAAATTCAACCAAGTCAAGTTTAATTTCAAGTTCAAGTTCAAAAAATATATTATTATTTACAGAGTTTTGAATTTGAATATATTATTTTGATATCGTACAATAATAAAAGTTTTAAAAGATATTATGAAGAATCAAACCTAATGAAATGAAACTAAAGTTATTTAATTCGAAAGAAAGAGTGGTTTCAAGCACTGTAAATATCAACATTACACCAAAAAGGGTAGGAAACATCCTCAACTGTAGTCAAACACGTGCAATGTCAAAACTATTCTCATTAAAATCTACACGAGTTGAATTCAAATACTCCAATATGTTAGCATGCATGAAGCCAGTTCACATTTTCATGACATTTTAATATATTTCACAATTGCATTGTTTAATGTTGTATTACGTTGTATTACAAATAAAGCAACGAGATACATAGAGGGAGCGCTCCATACTAATTTGACGTTAAAAAGCGTTCCGGGAAAGAAATAATAAAAAAAAACTTGCCAGTATCATGAAAAAATTTCCCAAGTTTGGGAAATTGTTTTTTTTATATTTTTTCTAAATAAACAGTAGAATTAACTAAAACATTTATTAAAAATGTTAATCATTGATTTTTATTATTATTTTTTATTTGAAACAATTTAAATCCAAAAAAATTGTAAGAAAGACTATTTGTGTTATGGTTGTTATAAATTTTTAATTAGCGTTTTAAAAATGTTTCGATTAATTATAATATTAAACTTTAGTAAATACTATGAAATAAAATTACAATTGAATTTAAATACTATGAATTAAAATTACATTCGGTCGACTTTTTTTATGTTATAAAGTGGCAAATATAATTTAAAGGTCAACACTAGGGTAACCTCCTTACGTGAGACCTCCAGAGGTCAAAGAAAATGCCCCTCTTTTAGGCTTCGAGTTTTCCATCTATAGTATAATATATCTTTGAAATAAAGCTTATAAGGTTAGAATTTATTAAACTACTAGCGACCCGCCCCGGCTTCGCACGGGATTAATTATTGTTAGTATGGCTGTTATATACAATGTTCACAGTTTTTCTGTAGTGTATTTAGTATCAGTTTTGCACCCGTGCGAAGCCAGGGCGGGTCGCTAGTTGCGACTATAATTTGAGATTTAAACTATTCTATCTCTCAAGTTGGATCGAACTGCACATGGTGTGCGAATTTTATTGTAATCGGTTAAGTGGTTTAGGAGTCCATTGAGGACAAACATTGTGACACGAGATTTATATATATTAAGATTTGGGATTTTTTGTTCGTGTAGTACCTACTTATTGCAAATGTTGTTATTTACTTACATTTCAATAGAACAAATCCTTCGTATTTATTTTGTTATTGGGAAACATTTTAGAAGTATTTTGTCGTAAATTCTGCAGAGCCCAGGTGTGTAAAGCACTCAATCACTAACCTTGTCACTTACAAATAATTTAATCAAATTTTGTGTCGGAAGCTAAATTTAACGAAGCCTAAAGATTTACTTCAAATTGCTTTTTATTACGAAAATTGAAATATCGAGAGCGAAAATATTTACACGTGCCAATGATATTAAAAAAGTCAATTTTACTTTATATTTTTCGTTATAATATTCATAATAGAGCAGAGAAAAAAATGATAAGTTTTTTAAATGAAATTCTTAGATGTATTTCATTTTCAAATTCCGATGTTTCAACGTTCTGAAATGTTAAAGTCGCAAAATTGACTGTTATTTAATATTTAAATGTCAAACTACAGGAAACTAACCTATTACCAAAGAGATATTATACATAGAGGGAGCACTCCATACTGATTTGACGTTAAAAAGCGTGCCAAGAAAGAAATGTGTCATGAAAAAAATTCCCAAATTTGGGAACTTGTGTGATTTTTTTTAATTTTTAAAATAAACAGTAGAATAAACTAAAACATTAACCCTTCGCATGCCGGTGGCAAGCCTATCACGTCATAGAAATCCTGGTAAGAACTTCCGGGCACGCTTTATGAACGTCAAGTGATCGTGTTTAGCTATTTAAGCTATTTTTTAGATTTTACAATATCGTATTCCGAGTACGATTTTCTTATTCTTTTATGTCGGCAAATGTAATTTAGAGGTTAACACTAAGGGAAATCTCCCTACGTTTGACCTCCGGAGGTTAAAGAAAATGCCTGACTTTTAGGCTTCAAGTGTTCCATCTACAGTATAATATATCTTTGCCTATTACATTATTCGAAAATGTAATAAAATTAGGAATCATATTTGCTCGAGCGGGTACATTTTAATAAACAATGTTGTTCATAAGAATAAATGAAAATACTAACTAAATCACTAGGATTGCGATTAAAACCCTTCTTTAACTTACAATGCTTTGAAATGACGTCACTCGCAACTTAGATATTTACATTTCCGCAGATTGTAAAAAGATAAAATCCCAAAAAAAACACTAAATACCCTTGTTTTATATTCAAGTGAAATTAATTAAAAAAAATACTAGCTAACGGTGTAAAGCTTCCAACGGAGCTGTTTGTTGTGGATAGAAATCCATTTTGCCTCGCTATGAAAAAAACCTACTTTTTCTTTTTTAAAACTGTTAAAAACTGTTCCTTTTTTAAATGAATCAGTAAAGACAAAACTAGACATAGAATAACGTATTTTAAATTGCTATTTATTTTAAAAAAATACTTTAAAGGTGACTGGCAGCTTAAAATAATACAACTATATTTTTGCACCATTTTGGCTTCGTATAATATCCCATGTCTTATTTTTTTACTTAGCTAAGTTTACAAAGAAACAAACGGGCAAAGGGTCTTCTTCTTATCTTATTATCAATAAATTATTCTAAACTTAGCAGAAAAGACCAAATTAAAGTTTATATTGTACAAAAAATGTCATTAAGGATGAGATAAGGAAGGTTCTAGAACATATTACTTATATTAAATACTTAATAACAAAGAATGTAATATAATATCCTCATATTGACGTGACCTGTAAGTCTCGTGACGTAGTTAAGCCTAGATACGAGAAAGTAGAACAAATAATAGTTGTTTATAGCTTAAATATACTTGGAAAGTTTCAAAGGAATCACTTAAACCCGGCTACTTAAGCCGGGTACACACACACTATTTTAACTGCACAATTCGACTGCCCAGTTCAAATTGACGTGTGTATGCAAAAGGGAGAACTCTGACCATAGGTTGAACTACTAAGGACTAAGTGAGAACTCTACAGCTCGACTGTACAGTTCAAATTGACGTGTACGTTATATTTAACTGCACAGTTAAAACTGTACGGTTAAAAATCTAAATGTCTGAATGTCGGCTTTATCAACTTTTAACTGCTGTAACATTTAGTAATTACTTATCTTCTTAATATGCCTTAGTGATAAATTAACGACAGGTATAACAGAAAAAAATGAAAACAGATTATTTGTCAGTTTTTGTTTATCAATGATAACTATCGAAAGCTTTAGGCTAATGTATTTTTTATAAATAAAAAGAAGCATTTAATTTATTGACATGACAGTATAGAAAAGTTTTATTTAATGTTATTCCTAAGGATGCAATAATTTAACTTTCATAGAGGCTAATGTGACACTGTATTACAAGATACTTGAAGCTTAGATGTTGTTTTGTTTATTTTTATTTGCTTTATTTTAACAGTGGTAGAGCCCGCTTTAACATCATCGCACGAATTGTCCGGCTCGCCCGGTGAAATACCACACAGAAGTGAGGCGTCAAATGGAAGCTATTCCGTGTTTCGTCTGACTAGTGTTGTGCCGGAGGCCTAATTTTAGTCCACTTTCTCTTCCTATCATTTCCTCATAAGGAATAATGGGAAGGAGAAGTGGATTGGCGGGGGAGGGGATGCATAGGAAGAGGAATTATCCTCTTGTGCGTCTCCTCCAACGTAGAATAAGGGTAGGCAACGCATCTGCAGTTGCAGATGTTTATGGTCAGGGTTCGCTTCGGATTTTTCAGCGAATCCTGGTGGCCACTAGCTCGTTTGCCACTTTGTATTGTAAAAAAAGAACAAGAAACTTGAAGCTTGGACGTTATACTGATTATTTTATTTGCTATTATATTCGCTGTTTTTAGAAATTATTATTTTCCAGTTACAGGTTTCCCTATTTCACGATACAATTTTTTTATCGCCAATTAATTTATGGATAAAAGTCAAGGTTATACCGGCACGTGTCAGTGTAACCAAAGTGAGATTGTATTTGCAAGGAGGGTAACAAGGGCGGTCCGGCAGAGCTCGGGCTATATAATTGAATGCCGCAGGAACTTGATTGCTTCCTTGTTTGTTTCAAACACGTACTAAACTAGACGTATGCAATATCCACGCTTGAGTTTGTGAAGATCGTTGATGGTAAAAAGAACTATTTTTTTTACTTACTTTAACATTTTACTTTTCTAAAATTTTCTTTTATTAGTAGTGTAGGATAATAATTACTTACTGTTCTTCTGTCTGTAATAAGCATTGTAGCGCTTAACCACGAACCCATTTGATGCTAAAGCCAATCCACCGTTGGCCACATGGCCAACGGTCGATGGGCTTACCTGCTTAACACGTTACTTATTTTGAACAATACCATACGTTTATTTTAATTTTTATAACTCGTTTATATACAAATATAACGCTCAATAAGATCAGATGTATTAAAATTCGGTTAAATAACAAAAAACATCATTTCAAAGTCTATATGCTCAACAGAAAGAAGTGCAATATATTAAAACTAAAATTAATAACACACTATTGCTACGAGTTTCGCAAATACCAAACAAAAATCCCTAGATCGTTACGATGACACAGAAATTAGGATTACGCCATCAAAAGTATGAAACTCATTTATTTTTATATCACTGACGTCACTTACCACACTTTTATTATGAGGCTTAACTTTAGTCCACTTTCTCTTCCTATCCTTTTCTTATAACAAAATGATGGGAATGGCCTGGTAGTTGACCTCCAGATGTCGTTTTTGTGGAAAATTTCTTCAGCATTTACAGTGCTTTGTTTATAACCGAAATAAGAAATGTTCTTAAAAAAGTATTATCTTATCTAGGAATTTAATCCAACAGCGGCACTAAGCTACAATAAATAATAAAAAAATAACAATCGAGACGAAAAATTCTATAACAATAAAAAAGAAGAAAACTTAAGTAAGTAAGTAATAGAAAAATAATAAGAGAAATAAATGTTTGTGTAATAAAACAATATTTTCCAAAGGCTCACAGACATCTAGAAAAGCAGGATTTAGAGGAGATCGATTCTCTCAGGGAGCTTTACGAATCATTGACATCGCTTCGTCAGCCGCGAAATGAAATGTGAACGTACAATAAAGTACATTTTAATTATTTTGTTCGATTTTAAACGAATTTCTATTTGTCTATTATTTTCTACATTTATCTGTGACATTTTAGAATTTCATTAGACATTTGTTTTTAATTTGTTGTGTATGAAATCGCTCTGATATTGTAAACTATGTAACCTTACAATCATACGCGAATGTGTGCTAGAGTAGAATTTTGTTATAAGAGTAAATTGACTACAATAAATACTTAACCGGCAAGCACGTATACAGAGAGACGATAGTTGATTTATTCCCCACCCCCGAAAACTGACTGGAAAGAAATATGTGATTATATATTTGAGATGGTTGATTTAACGCTTGTCCCCTTCCCTACTGCGAACCAAAAAGTCTGGATACGTGTTTGCGTCTTTGTTATATTTTCTTCTTTTCTATCTACAATCTTCACCAAAATATATTTAAAAAAACACAGATAATAGTTTAAAAAATGTGATATTGCTCTTTACCAAAGGACATTGCCTTGTCTGGTTTATTCAAAGAAAAAAGGGATGCTGATTTAATTTTATAATTTCAAACTTTTTAAAATAACGCAGGAGATTAAATTTCAAGCCATCAATTGTGATTAGGAGTTGATTTCACAGATACTATAAAAACATAATTTAATTTCAGTTTAACAAATTATATTAAAGTCCGAGAAGTTAAACGAATATTTAATTATTTTAGTTTCCAGAACTATTTGTATATAGAACTGGTGTTTATCAAGACCTCTATATCCTACCTATTCTACATAAAATATGTTTTGTTTTAATTGGCTGTTGGCTGTTGCCCGTGACTTCGTCAGCGTGGAATTAAAAACAAAAGCCTACTCGTATGTTACTCTCTCATAATATAATAGATACATTTTCAGTTAAAAGTCTCGTCTGAATAGTTTCGTGAACTTACAGACAGAATTTATTTTAATATGTTTTTTCCTTATACAAAGTGACAAACGAGCAAGTCGCCACCAGGATTCGCTGAAAAATCCGAAGCAACACCTGCCCATAGACATCTGCAATTGCAAATACGTTGCCTACCCTTAATCTACGGAGGAAGAGACGCACAGGAAGAGGATAATGACTCTTCCTTTGAAAATATAGTTCTCGTTATAAGCAAGATACTCCAAATTTATTTATCTATATAGATATAGTATGCATTTTGTTCGCGGCTCACTTCCTATGCTCTATAATTATACACAATTATTAAAGCAGAAAATTGATGGTTACGTGTTCGTTATTGAACTAACCACATTTAATTGAACAACAAATTATCATACGTATAAAGTCGGCTACTGCGTTCAGTTTAGCTTTAGTTTTAGCTGTACAGGGAGGCTACCCACAGTATATGTGCTACAAAGCGATTCGATAGCGAACATCAAAATGTATGTAACTGAAAATTACATTCGATATCTCACACGTGACAAGCACATGTCAGTTTCATACGTTATTGTCGATTCCATCAGCGATATCGCCAATCGAAAGATACTTTGGGTGGTTCTACTTTGCAGCTGCAACTCAAAAACTAATGATTACTTTTTATGTTAAAATGGGACCAAATGGCAGCTATTTTGCATCAAACAAAAAAAGAATCGCGTAAATCCAATCAGAAGTCGCTGCGTAATTCTTGTACATAGATAAAAAAGTCATTGACTTGATAACCTCCTTCTGTTGGGAGTCGGTTAAAAATTAAACGTTACTAAGTAAATTCAATTCTCAATCTGTACGCTTGTAGTATTTCGTATGGACTTCGGTTGATTGTAAACCATATCTTAACACAAGCCTAGTTCATACTTTGTCGCGGTCGCAAGACAGTGCCCGTGACTCCGCCGTAATACGTTTGAGGGCAGTCAGGCTTTAGCGGGTATTCTGGACACTTTCTGTGGCCAGCGAGGCCCACACTCCCTACGCCATTGCACCGCCCGGCGTAGGTGTGCATAAACGCATTGACCTGACGTTAAAAAAAGGCTTAGTGCATGGTTAAACTGTTTATTTGTTAATATTTTTATATGCTGCCTAGTCACCGCTTAGGGGTAGGCTTCGCGCCCCTCTTTTTGGACGCGTATTGTGAGCTGGAGATGATTCCCACTCTATAAATGTTTAAATACCGAGGACGTACATACTACATATATATAAACGTAACTGTGTCTATATAAACACTAAACTTAGTCTTAACTCCGCACTTAAAGTCTATAAACTTTAATGAGCAAGTGCTTGTACGCACTAACCGACTCTTTGAAACAGAAGAGAATAAATAAAAGATGTTCTGACGTAATGAAACACATTAACGAAACTTTTAGTGTGACTTTAATTACTAACTTTTGGTACATCTTTTTGTACAACAGTTTGTATGGATAGATGTATAGATGTTTGTTTAAAGTAATCTCCACTACGGTACAGATGACAACCACAGATGTAGAACAAAGTTAGTAAAATAGTCTTCGTGTCCTTCCAGATTAAGTTAAACTACCACGCGGACGGAGTCTTGGACGACAGTTAGTATCTTAATAAAATGTTAATAAATAGAACAGAGTAAGATATGGAGAGTTACCCAATAAACAAGGCGATTCGATAGCGAACATGAAAAGTCTACTGAACTGATATTAACGTTCGATATCTCACACGTGACAAGCACATGGCATATCGAATGTCAGTTTCATTCTTGTCGATTCCATCAGCGATATTGCCAATCGAAAAATACTTTGGGCAATCCGTTTGAAAAGCCACAGTGTAAGTATGTGTCCGTCAGGCTGTGAATAAGTTATTTTATATATTTTCTAACAAACGTAAAGTTACGTTCAATTACCCGCTTTTTTTCCTTTGCACGTGAATGGAATCAATTTTATAATCTTAACATCTTGACCTAAATAATATACCGGGACTTGCAAATATTTATCGAAAAAGTACACTTTAATCGCACAACCAAAGATATATTATACTGTAGATGGAACACTCGATACCTAAAAGTGAGGCATTTTCTTTGACCTCCGGAGGTCCAATGTAGGGAAATCTCCCTAAGTGTTAACCTCTAAATTACATTTGCCGACATAAAAAGTCGACCGAGTGTAACCTCTTTTCTCAAATTTAAATTGTATTTCATAGTATTTACTAAAGTTTAATATAATAATTAATAGAAACATTTTTAAAACGCTAATTAAAATTTTATAACAACCATAAAACAAAAATGGTCTTTGTTTAAAATTGTTTGGATTTAAATTGTTTTAAATAAAATAATAATAATGAAAAACGATAATTAACGTTTTAATGAATGTTTTAGTTTATTATACTGTTTATTTTAAAAATGTAAAAAAATCACACAATTTCCCAAACTTGGAAATTTTTTTCATGATACTGGCAATTTTTTTTTTTTTAATAATTTCTTTCTTGGCACGCTTTTTAACGTCAAATTAGTATGGAGTGCTACCTCTATGTATAATATCTCTTTGCGCACAACGTTGTTCATTATTAATTTAATTAATCTGTTTTTTTTTGTATCGTTTATTTGAATTTTGTAATACAGGCTAAACTGGATAAAGCGATCTGGATATGCGATAGTTATTCAATGATTCCGACGAGCAACCTCCATAAGCGAGAAACTCGGTTATAGTGAGGCCTCTTTAAGCGAGACAAATATCGCGATCCGTTGTATTCTCACTTATCTAGTGAATGTATATTATTAATTTGTAAGTACATAGCAACGGTAACAATGCTCCTGAACAACTGGGACTCTACCAAAATTAAATTCAATTAAGTAACGATTTATGTCTTTATTGAAAACTTTGACAATGATTGATTACAATATAATATTTGAAACTCATAACAAAAGGTGGCACTCACAGCTCAACAAATATATATTAAAAGGAAATTGATTTTTGTTGTTGAGCGATCATGTGAAAATTACCGTATCGGTACATCGTAGAAAAAGAAAGATATAGAACTGGCTAAATCCCAAATACAAAAATCCCTTAGACCACGTCATATGTATGTTTTTTGCGCATCACTTTACGGTTTCAAACCAAAAATGTCTTAAGCCTTTATCTGGGACGTAAGAAAAAATATTTCACCTAAAATACGCTTGGAGCGCCACAATACTATTATATGTGATACGTCACATTTGTTTGGGTCTTATTTATGGACCCAAACAAACAAAATCGTATACGGAGAAAGGTACCAAAGATCTATGTCACTGTCTTTGCCATGTTACGTATATTTCGTATGGCCATAAAATCTCAAAAAAATATATATATTTCGTATTATGTATCATAATGACATGACATATGTCATACTGACGTATGACATATGTCATGTCTCATGTCTTGATCAACACGGAGTACCATAGAGACGTTATTCTTTTTTAAACTCAGTTACGGCCGAATGTTCAAACGCCACTCAAATTCAAGCGTCGCTTAAAATCTAAGCGGTGTCAAAATTAAACAAATATTTGAGTGGCGTTTAGAAATTCTGCCGTTACATTTTAAGTCCACGCTTAAAATACAAATTCTACGGAAATCTTTAAATTTCGACACCGCTTAGATTTTAAGCGACGCTTAAATTTGACGCGTTTGCGTTCGGCGGTGGGTATTCTTTCTTTTATGCATAAACAACAGTTATGTATCTCAAAGTTAGACATTTTTATTCCAAAGAATATGTTATTCTTATAAAGTGGAATGATTAAAGACCCAGCAAAGTCATGGTGGCATGTTTAAAACTTTAAAGTACTCGTATCTACTTATGCAATAACAAAGAACAATATTTGCTTGCAATATAACTTCAAGATTCTTGATAAATTGAATAAGCTATAGACAACTTTTGAACTTATATTATTCGCCGTGACTTTGTCCACGTATTTAAAAACTTAGTCTCTCTTTTCCTTTCATCCATTTAGAAGTTTTTCTTCGTTTAGAAGGTTCGTATTATCAAACATCCATACATCATTCCATCCATTTCACTGAGTATTTTAATTAAGTATTTATAATTCTAATTAGTAAAGTCTGCAAAGTTTTATATCAAGGTAATGAGAAAAACATTATGGTAATTACTTACCGAAGTATTAGGCCGTAGTAAACTGATTATAAAGAATAAAAATTATATCTAAAGATTGTCACGCAATGTTGCTATATGCCAAAATAATTTGTAGTCCTTTTAAGGCCGCTAAAGTATAGACTATGAATAAAGCTATTTAACAATAGTAAAAAATTCTTTGCTATGACTTAAGCCAATCGAGGCTGATTCCAGAGGAATCAGATTTCTCTTATATTAACAAGCTTAATTGATATACGATTAGATAGTATGGTACTCGTATGTAAGCGAATGGGCTTTACTTATCCTGTCCAGTTGGGCAGTTTCGCCCAATCACGCGCTAAAGTTGCTTTAATTTTCCGCGTAGCTAAGAATGCTTGAGTGTAAATTAATTAACTTTATTTATTTTTAAACGCTTCATTTTCGTATACGATACTCAGGAGACTACGTCAATTAACCCTGCAAACAGAAAAGCAATATCATCCAATTTAATAGTCCGCGCGGCTCCCAATGTTATCCTGTCTGGGAGACTGTTTGTCCCATCTAAAATGTCTGTACTTACAATGTGTGACAACTAGTTTTGTAATCTTAAAGTCATTTAATTTTATTCAAATACATTTGCAATTTATTCGGAAAATCTGATAACATTTTTAATCGAAAACAACGGCGAATGAAAGTACACTTAAATGTCATTAAAACTTCAAAGATATAATTTGCTGATATAAACTGATACACGTTTTTAATTGAGCTTTTAAATCCAGATTTTTCCTACAATTAGGTCATTTTATTCTGTCCTGGCAGATGCAAAACGTAGTCCATATCTGCCTTCGTGTTCAGTCCTCGCGCATCTTTCAGAGTGAGCGCACGTACATTCTGAAATTCAAAAAGCTCGAATCCGCGTATAAAATAAATATTATTGAGTGTCATAATAATAATATAAGAACTTTAAGAACTAATACATGATAATTTTTAATAGTTTTTCGGTTTTGGTGAAATTTGTCAGATTTGAAAACTAGTTAAAATAAAAGTTGGATTTTATTTGGGTAAGTTTTTATTATTTATTCCAAAGCATTGAAATAAATCTAAAAATAGCACAACAATTAAATCATGTCATACACATGTGTTAAATATTATTATATTTCAATGGTAATTAAGTAAATAAAGTGTTCAGATTACGTTCGCTTTGTGGACCGCGTCATCATTCAAAAGACATCGACGCATCGCATTATACAATATTTTTTTGTATTTTGATCTTATTACAGTAATTTAAGAATATAATAACTACTTCGAATGTCTTTAGATGTAAAAAAAACGTTATTTATCTATACTAATATTATAAAGAGAGAAACTTTTGTATTTTTGTATGTATTGCAATAACTCAAGAACTACTGGACCGTTTTCAAAATACTTTCACCATTAGAAAGCTACATTATCCTGGAGTAACATAGGCTATATCATTTAATTCCACGCGGACGAAATCTCAAGCAACAGCTAGTTAATTATATTTCGAGGAAAATAGCTATTCATATTATAAAAGTGAAATTAGATTTACTGTACCGTTGTGCTATGTTCAAAAGCTTAGACATGTTTTAAATAATTTCTGTGAAAACTTATTTAACGCTGTCTAGACTTTCTCTTCTTATTACTGTTACATATTCCATATTAATACGTAGATTGCTTATGTGATAATTATATCATTTGAGTATTTGATAAGTATTATAACAAAAAATATGAGTATACGATATATTTTTCTAAATATGTTTTCGAAAATAAAAATAAAATGAAGTAAAATCTACAATTTAAAACAAATTTGTTTTTAAAACTTTATAGAATTATAAATTGAAGGTTTATAAATTGAACCGTATATTATGAAAACAATAATTGAGAAGTATCATAAACTTTTGTGTGAAATTTGAAAGTTAAGGCTTCCAAAACTCATTGTTGCTAAAACTTTGGGTAAAATTTCGTATCTAAGCGTATTGTTATGAACTTGAAAAACTTTACTAAAGGTTACTTCGTACTGTTATCATATCGATATTGTATTTAATATAATATAATATTTATCTATATTTATAGCCTTTTATTTCAGACAAAAAACATTTATGTCGCAATCAGGAGAAGAAATTAATTTAAATTCAAATAGTGTGTTCGATGAGTATTGATGTTAATCAGAAGTCTATCATTCAGAAATTAAAGATCATTACTAAACTATTGTTGTATTGTAAATGGGTCATGAGCCATCTATCTGAACTAATTACAATCTGATTGAGAAGTGCAGAGTGATAATAACCCATAGTAATTCTGATAACGCCACTCTGGTCGTTATATGATACACATAATATAGACAGCATTTACTATAAGTTCTGATTGTCCATGCGCCGTCCAGGAAAGGCCTACTTCTTTTCTACCCGTTGTTTTCGATCTCTCACTATTATGGACCATCCACTCCCTGCTACCGCTTTTGTCTCGTCGGCCCATCGAGTTCATGGTCTACCTCTTTTCCTAATCTTGTGTTTCGTGTACCAGTAATAATAATATTTTCTAGAGACAAATCTTGATTACGTTTCTCTGATAATAAAATCCCTTCACTTGTTCAATGACGAATAAACGATCGATTATATTCATTCGGCATAACGTGTTTGTTTACTTATAAGTAAATTTGATTAGATTTCTTATAATCAGACTGAATGGTAAGTGAATTAAATAGTTGTCTCAATCATTTTCATAATAGTCTCTTAGAAATAGATATGGTAATATTTATGACACTTCGACGAACAATTTCGTGGGCGAAATTGCAAGAACAAAAAAAAATTGTGCTAATGTCTAAAAATGGCAAACCTTACTTCGGTTATTTTAATTTAAACCAATGGATATTTTTTTGTATAGACAAAGTGATTTGTTTATAAAATATCTACGCCAAAATATTACGCCTGAAAGACCTAAGTCATTTTAACAAAGTTGGATATTTATGAGCACATACCCCAATAATAATTGATTGATTGAAGGATTGTCAATTATGATTAGATCCATATTAAGTTGCAATGCATTAAGTGGACAAAAATTTAGGCTCTACA
>QDHC01003542.1:89226-101123 GCA_013186455.1 Papilio dardanus tibullus | reverse complement strand
AAAATACAAAGTTTATCTCTTTATAATATTAGTATAGATGAAATGAATAGTCGATCAATTCGCACTGGGCCAGCGTGGTTGACAACCTAGTCACCCCTTAGGGGGTGGGCTCCGCGACCCTTGGTGGAGACGTATAGTAAGATGGTGACAAACAGTGAAATTCTGTTTATACGTATAGAAATATTTTCTTCTTTCATTTTTTTTTTCAACCTTGTCGGTGGATTCCTTTCCAACCCTCTCTGTCATGTACCAACTTGTCTTGTAATCTTGACCTTCTGATATGATACGACGTCCATTTTCTTTTTTATTTCGTCTATATAACTTGCCCTCGGTCTTCCTCTCTTTCTCTTTCCTTCTCCTTTGCTTTCGATAATTGTGGTTTTCAGGTCGTCGTGTCGTATCAGATGCTCTAACATCTTAATAGAAATATTTACAGTTACTAACCTTATATACATTTTATCGCATTGAAGACTTCATAAGATGTATTTGAAAGCATCCGGTAGATCTTAAGAAATGTGTCACGAAGTGATTTATGTTTCGATCCTGTAATGAGGTTTTCCGAGCGTATTTTATCAAATAAAAAACTTTATTTTCTTACCTTACAATTACCAGCCAACTTGTTTTTCAAGTAAGATACATCTTAGGAGATCTTTTTATATTTACACTTTAATTATAGCCATGTACTAATGAAAAAGGTAATAAATTAAAGTGCACTAATTTTACTTCAAGCAAGTCTTTCTATTTGTTATTAGCTTAAACTCCGTTTGTTATTTCAATCATGTTTCGCTATTATTCCTAATCAAGCAATACCAAAGCGTGGGATGAAATGCGAAATGAAAAAACAACCCGTGCTATCTAAAAGAGGAAAAAAACTTAAAACTTTTATTAAAGTTTTAAGGTTAAAATAATTTGTCACAATAGTGACTATTTGAAGACTAGCTTTGGCCGCTACTACGCGCGGAATTAAAAAAATAGCTCAAGTACGTTTAAAACTTCCTGTTCTGTCGGTATTTTTTAATGAAAATATTCATCACGTCAACGACACTTTGAGCTTTGATACCGAGAAAAATAAATGAAAAACGAGATAAAAAGACATATATTTCAATTTATTTCACACTTTCCACGAATTACTTATATTCAAGTGGAAATCTATACATATCAGTTAAATGTAATAACTTTTAATAAAATTCTTTAATAGTCTAAAGCCGGCTACGGACGCTCCCTTTTTTTCTATTTAGTTCAACTGCCCAGTTAAAACTGACGTGTGTAGGAAAAACTGAGAACTGTACAGTCCGACGGGTGTACGCCAGTTTTAACTGTACAGTTAAAAAACTGAACATCTGTAGCCTGCTTAAGAGCTAACGAATTTCTTGTGAATTTCACGTTAGAAAGAATTTAACACAATAAAAACCAATTTCGCAGGAAAATTATGTTTCTGACAAGTGTCCGATTTAATTGGATTGTTTTGTTGTCAAATATTTAAAATTGAAATGTATAAAAAAGTGTTTTCCCCGGCTTATGGCCGTTTTCATTAACAATCACTAAATTTTAGGTAACCCTTAACGCATTTCAAATGTCACCTTACACTACTTTTGTTTTCACCAACAGACCAAGTGTCACTTTAGACCGCAAGGGATCCGTTAGATCTAGGCGTTGAACTAAATAGAGCTTATATTGAGGTTGCAAATTATAATGTTAATATGTCGACGCGCTGCGTCTGCGCAACTGACGCGGGCTGAAGTTCACGCGGGGTGGTGGGCGAGGCCTGAAAGGGCCCCACGAACCGCTCCCACGTCGGCGGTTGTGAGGTACTACGGAATAGACCCTTAAGCAAATAGACACCTATTTAAAACTACTTTAGGGGTTGGTTGGTGAAAACGGGCATTAATGTATTTTTTGTGTTCGTAGCTTAAACGCCTCGTGGTATATTAAAATGTCATATCAAAGGGTAAAAGCGGGGTTGCTTATTAAAATTATTTTCTTTGTCAAAGCGCTGTAAAACTTGTTGAGACTTATATAATACAAAGTTTATCAAGAATTAACGTCTAAAAACTTTATCTTGTCACGACCACAAATGATGTGATAAATAAACTTTGTAAAAAACGGTTTAATGCTTTGTTCGTTGTTTCTTGTTCGTGTTCTTCAATTGTCATATTCATAACGTAGGTTTTATATCTGTCTGGTATTTTGTCTTATGTTTCATTCTATTTTTGTTATCATTATGTTTTAAATAAATGGCTATAACTTTAACTGATGGGAAGGGCAAGAGGATTTGTTGAAGGGCGCATAGGAATAGGAATTATCCTCTTGTTGTGCATCTCCTCCTCCTTAGATTAAGGGTAGGCAACGCTTATGCAATTGCAGATGCCTATGTGGCCGCTTGCTCGTTTGCCACATTATAATAAAAAAGGAATCATACTGAAAAATTAGGATGTTTGTTATTGCAGCTGTTGTTAAATTATCGTCAATTTATATCTTCCCATTAAAGGAAAAAAACAGAGATTTTATATACAGTTTTCCCTGGATAAGTGAGGGTCCATGGGATCGCGATATTTGTCTCGGTTGTAGAGGGTTCTCTCTAATCAGACTTTGTCGCTTTGGTAGCTTGTCTAGACCATAGAATGACTCTCGCTTAAAGGTTAAAAAGGTTAAAGGGGTTGACCCATGATGGGTTCCATTTTCCTCAACTCCACGACTAGCGCGTATTTTGCGTGAATACACATATCTTTGAATTTCTTCGCCGACTTTGAATGACTCTCGCTTATAAAGATTTCTCGGTTATCCAGATTTATATACTATGAAAAGGATCAATATGCTCTACATGAACTTATTTTTTTTGTTACAGATAATTTCGGCTCGTAACATTTTAATATGAATTAACAATGAAGATTTTAAAAGTTTTAATTTATATCATAATTTTAATATCAGACTCAATGTCTGTTAAATATGTTTCTAATATAACTAAATATCAATTAGAAGAAGACGATATTTATAATAATAATACTAATATTGAAAACACAAACAAAAACTATGAGAAGACCAATATTACGAAAGAAACTGACGATAAGAAAAACACTAAAGAGATAGTAACAATTCATAATAAATGTACAAATGTAGATCATACAGAATTAAATGAATCTTTCGAATCGAATAATTTAAATTCAATATATCTAAATAATATACATTCAAGTGTAACTGGGAATTTGATAGAAGATAATGTATCAATAGAGAGTATCGAAGCAGACGGTGTTAATCTATTTGACGTAGTGCGTTATGATTGTGGAGGCGCCAAAATGTGTTCCAATACTGACAGCAATTGGACAAGCGAAAACACAATAACTATCGGATTTCTTGGAGCTTATGGATACAGTCTGGTAAGTATATAATTTATTTTATCTAAGAAACGTACCAGTGGTTGACACGTTCGCTAATAAACGGGGTCTAAAACACCTCGTACATGTATCGCTTACAGTGCGGTTAAGAAAAGTTTAAAGTAGTGGTACGGGGTCTTTAGCACCTTGTATTTCAGGAATGGAAAAAATCACTGCCGCAACAAGTGGTCGTGTTTTAAAATCTCATTATTTTACTATTGTCGTGATCTTCTATTCTAAAAAAATGTCTTTGAAGTAACTGAGCTCGTGTGTAACGTGTGTCGTGGAGTAACCTTTATGTGACCTTAGAAGCACCAAAACGTCCGAATGAAATACAATAACACGGCACTCAGGGAAGATATCGGGTTTCGTTTTGTATTTCAAGCGATTGAAAACCATAACACTTGACTGAGTAGATAAAATAAAGTATTATTTTTTTATTATTAGAAGTTGCTTAAAACATTTTCAAAATGTTCCCAATAAAACTTAAAGTGATGACGTATACGTATATAAAAATTTGACGTATTCGAACCCAATACCAAACGAATAAAAGAGTTTTAGGATATTTTTGTTTGAAAGTTTAAATTAAAACATAAATCGCGTGTTTCAATATAGCTGGAAGCGATCATTAGTTAAGATAATGTTTACAAACAAGCTGGAAAAGTTTATAATATGTTAATTAGATTGTTTGGGCTTTGTCGGAGTTTAGCCTCATTTTGTCTACCAGTTTAACCTTTAGTAATACATATGTTACCTTAACATAATTTTATAATAACTAAGAACCCAATTTACATCAAATTAAACAAGAAACTAAATTCTAATTTTAAGTTTCTTGTTTAATTTCTAATATTAGTTAAATTCTAATATTAAATATGGAAGTTTCTCTGGCGAGAAATAAGTATCTTAAACTTACTCCTTATATTATATTCAGTTTCATATAAAAGATCCATATAAGTTTAAAACGTCAGTAAGTCATTAAAAACTTTATTAGCTTCATCTTTACTCGTCTTTATTACTTAACGAAAGTAATGGTCTACTGAAAAGGACCTAAGTACAATAGACCTGGCAGAAATACCAAATAACGTGGAAATGGTCGCAGACAATATGGTATATGGAATGGATAGAAGATTCTCATTGAATTGATAGTTTTTTTGCTTCCTACTTAGAGCAACTTAACCGCGTCGATAGGTTTACCTGATAGCTTCATTTTGACGTACGACGTACGTATTTTGACATACGAGTTTAGTAAATGTATACTAATATTATAAAGAGAGAAACTTTGTATTTTTGTATGTATTGAAATGACTCAAGAACTACTGGGACGATTTAAATAATTCTCGCAGCATTATCTTTCACCAAGCTACGTTATCCCCGAGTATAGGCTATATTTTTTTAGTTCCTCGGGGACGAAGTCGGGAACAACAGCTAGTATCAAATAAGCACTAAAAAAGACTGCTTATCGCTTTGGAATTCATTTTGGAATGTCAATATTAGCTTAGTATGATTTGATATTGGACAGTTTAGCTTGTTATTGCAGTGGACAAAATCATTGTACGCTTGTTGATAATCCGGATTAGTTGAGTCAATATTTTCAATCATAGGCTTATATAACTTGTCCCCATGGAATTGCTATATAAACAAACTAATATCGTAAATGCGAAAGTTTGTAATAATAGATATTACTTTGTAACGGCATAACTATTCTCAATCAACGTATAGAAATCCTACAATCTCATACCCCTGAATCTAAAAGGACAATCAACATTATTACAATTACCCAAAGTATCTTTCGATTTACGATATCGCTGATGGAATCGACAAAAATGTATGAAACTTACAATGAGATCCGATAAGTCATGTGCTTGTCACGTTTGAGATTTCGAACGTTGTCAGTTCCATAGATTTTTGATGTTCGCTATCGAATCGCTTTGTAGCGCATGTAATTTGGGTAACCTCCCCTTTGTACTTTCTACGTTTGATACTGGTACATTTTTATTACGAAAAAGATCCTTATCCTTGGTACTTGCTTGATACATTTGGTGCACTGAGACCCTTACAATTCATTGTGGAACGTTTAGTTGCAATACAATATAATTTTTAACGCAATTAAGATGAGCGTCGGTGGATCAGGGGTGCAGCTCTTGATTTGTATTCGCAGGTCCCGAGTTCGAATGCAATGTGTTTTTCGATTTTCGAATTTCATTTGTAACTAACCATACCATGTATATAAGCATACGATGAAGGAAAACATCGTGATGCAACCTGCACATATCGGCGAAGAAATTCAAAGATATGTGTGACGTCACCAGCACAGGGCGAGCGTGCTTTGACTATGGCCTAGTCACCCATAAAGCCTTGTTCGCACCAGGATATTATTTTAGTCGAGTAGCAAGTAGCATTTATCCGAAAAAAGGATTTACTACTGTTCGGACTCGTTTAAGTTTAAACCTTCGCACTAGGATAGTAGTTTAGTAACTAAACGTGTCCGAACAGCAACATTTTAGTAGAGTAAATTAGTAAATCCTTTGTTTGGATATTTGCTACTTGCTACTCGCCTAATATACTATCCTGGTGCGTACAAGGCTTTAGGGTAGGCTCCGCGCCCCTCGGTAGGGAAGTATAGTGAGCTGGTGATGAAAGATGAAATTATTTATTCCACTCGGACCAACTCTCTGTATTTGTTACAATGTAACATGTATTTCTACGACGAGTATACGTAATGTCCAGAATACATTTAATTTTCAAATGTAATGTGAATGTTGCAGTATATTAGAAATTCCTTTGTTTGCAGCGAACATGCCCTTCTCACCTACTTTCCAGTTACACATGTAAACTTAGAATTTAATTTGAATGTCGTAAAATTATAATTTACCATTTAACAATTTGGCGATGATTTTTATTTTCAAAAATGTCACGTTTAATAAAGCTGGGTGCCAATAAATAATTTTAATTCTGAGAATAATTGAGTGATTAATTTATTTATTGTTCCCCTCCGAACATTCTGTCAATAACAAGATTTTCCTTAAATAATACTTCCGATTCTTTGATGTAATTTACTTGTAATTAGAAACGAGTTTCAAATAAGAGTGTGGCTGTGCCTGCCTCATATGACGTCGTAGCTAATTCGAAAAAATAATCATTGAAAACAATTATTTTAAACTACATTTTAAACGTAACATTGTTTATTTCAATTTAGTAATAAACAAGACAATTCAAGCTATAACAAAAACTGACGGGGCTTTTTTATTTAAAAAAAGAACAACCGATATGTTTTTAGAGCTGCGTTCAGTACGCATATTGCATTCATAATTGTGGTCCTTATTTCCGCCAGCGGCCCATTTAATTAAAATCAAATGCATACCTACACTCATTTAGCTCACAATATGCCAGAAATAGAAGCAATCAAGCGCTTGTATTCAACTGATATGAACCGAGCCCAACCTAACCTGTATCGAATATAGATTCCAAAGACAGCTAAGTGACACCTATCGGAAAATAACGTAACTAAACAAAGCTTAAACGAAACCTAGTTTTTATACTTGCCGTACTTTTCTTATTAGATTTATTTAGTAGTCTTTGATGTACTTTTTAATCTAAAGATAGTTAGTTGTTGTTCAAGATTAAAACATGTATCTATGCACGTATTTATGCAACGCCAAACTTTAATGTTGGTATCAACTTAAACGTTAAAAGATGAACTTTTGATATTATAATAAAGTTTAGAAACTTGATGACTTTGTCTATATATTAAATCTTATCCTCCCATACATGGAAGCCTTTTAACTCTGGTAAAGTTTAGATGTGCAATAATTACTGAACGGTAGTCTCATAGAAACACATAAGGCTTAACCCAGAGGTGCCGACCATGGCACGCTAGGCTGCGAATGGACAAAATGTAATTTGTTTTTTTCTATTAACTGTCAGATTCTGTATGCCTTATGGTTACACAATAACTTTATTCAGACGGTGCTGGGAGCTTTGCCACTAGCTGTAGCCGGCGTGAACCGCGAGCCGAGTCTGCTGCCGGGACGCCGTCTGCGGTTCGTCGCTGCTGACATCGGCAGACCAAGACCGCCACTACCGCTCGACAGGGACGCACTGTCACTCAGGCCAGTTATAAACACGAGTAGATATAGTGCTTATTTCCACTTAGCAGATAGTCGAGCGACTGTGATAACCCGTCATTTAGTTATAGAAACGAAGTATGTATTTGATTGTGCATATTACTTCACATTATATTACATTTACATGGCGTTTAAACCATGTAAATTAAGATACTTTTCATTACTATTATATGATGATGATGATTTTTTTAGTTGGACTAAGCCTTCATTCACACGGACGTTTTTTTAACATCGGCTAACCTCATTACGCACACTGTAAAATCACTCTTGTTTCCTTCTACCAGCGCTCAAAATGGAAAAATGCGGTATTGATATTTCAAAGCGCCTCCGTCTGAATGCATTTGTTCAGTTTTAACGCTGTTTTAGCGCGCGTTGTGTAAGCGCTCGTGTGAATTTGGGCATAATCGTAGTAAGTGTATTGTATTACATTTCAAGTTAGATGAAATCTGTCTTTCATCTCGATTACTATTTGTATTTATGTCATGTTTCTTAGAAGATTTGTAATTAAAACCTTTATAAATATGGATCAAACAACGTTGCTTTCCAGAAATAGTGTGTTTAAGTCATTTTTGTATACGTTTAGTTAACACGTGGTAAGTGACGCGTTTAATAAAGTTAACCATGACCCGCGAAGATCAAGCCGAGTCGTCCACACCGGCTCGCTTTACCAAACAGATTGAACATTTAATTTTAACAGACTTCAAGTAAATTAAATGACGTAGTTTGATTTACAAATATTTGAAGTTATAATCACTGTAATATTACAATATTGTTTTGTATCAACTCACAGACCTTCAGTTTTAACTACACAGTTCTAACTGACACAGTTCGACTGCGCAGTAAAAACTGACAAATGTAGGCAAAACTGAGAACTGTAAAGTAAAAAAATGATTTAATCCATTACATAAAATTGCACAGTTTTAACTGTACAGTTAACATTGAACGTCTGCAGCCGTCTTTAGAAGAACATCCTAATGTTTAAGAGTTCTAATTACGACAGAGCGGTAGTTGTAGACTATTTGAATATTGTCATAACCTAATAATGGTTTCAATCTTTTTTCGAAAGCGAATATTACTGCACAAAAATCTGTTATTATTTTATTCATAAATGGATTTACATGGCATCAGCTATTTTTTTATTGAACGCAACGTGAGCCTATTTTTTATCTGTGCCCGATTAAGCATCGCCAGACTGGATATTAATATTGCAGATTTCCAATACAAAAAATAGAGCTTACAGCTTTTTAAACCAGTATTTTGATGAGTCTATACATTTTAAATTAGACTGCTAGATTAATAAATAAATGATACCATATTTTACTTATTTACGTACGATTAAACCATGCTTTTATAATCATTATTCAAATAGAAATGAATAATTTGCAGAAAAACATAAAACACGTCGTTTTTGTGTTTATCCGGGACAAATAGAATTGTTTGAGTTTATACGGATATTTTATATACGCTTAGGGTGAGCGCCCACCGCAAAAAAGTAAAGAGCTGAGCGGGATCTGAGCGACCACATGTTCCACTTTCATACGAAACTCAATACTTGTGTCCACATCAACAAAGATAAATGAGATGTGTCAAAAAGAGCCGAAATGTTCTAGAGAGGTGTGTCCGAGTTGTGTCAAATGAAACAGTTGCGTTACGCCGCGTTGTGCTCGCTTAGCTCAGCTCTTTGTTGGGGACGCAAGCACATTTGATGCAGCTCAGCTCACCATTTCCCGCTTACTCTTTTGCGGTGGGCGCTCGGCTATATGAATGTTATTTGCTCAGTTATTCGTGCGAAGAAATAGCGGGTTGCCAGTATTAGATAAATCTAACATAACCATACTAAACCAACATTTATATTTAATATTAACGACCCGCCCCGGCTTCGCACGGGTGCAGTGCTGATACAGAATACACTACTGAAAAAATGTTGTATATAACGACCATACTAATCATAATTGCACCCGTGCAAAGCCGGGGCGGGTCACTAGTTATACATATAAACCTTCCTAATGAATCAGTCTATCTATTAAAAAAAACCGCATCAAAATGCGTTGCGTAGTTTTAAAGATTCAAGCATATATAGGGACAAACATAAAAACGCGTTATTGTTTTATACTATGTAAGGATGACTTATTTTGTGTACAGGGTGATGACGCAAATGCGTGATCTCGGAGTGGTTGCCTTCTTCGGTCTCGACGGCACGTGCCTCACTGAGGCAAAGCTCGCCGCCGCCTGGAACCTGCCACTTATTTCGCATGTAAGTATTAAAGGCACGTGCCTTATCGAGACAAAACTCGACCTGGATCCTGCCTCTCACATGTGGCACGTCCACTTCGGCCTACGCTTTTGCATTAGATTTTATATAAAGCCAGCTGTACGCGGTATTATTTTTTTGTAAGGTTATTAAAAGAAATCTTCTACTATTATAGTTAAGTGAATAAACTTTTTTGATTAGAAATATTAAGCTTATGGTTATTTATTTTCAGTGAATTTCATAAAAACTGCCGAATAATTATATTCTTTACACAACAATGGTTTTTGATAAATGACAGCAAGGACAAAGCTCGGTTACTTTTTTATTAATTTGAAGGTGTACAAAAATGTTAACAAAATTAATGGACTATTATTATAAAAGAAAACAAAAGAATATCAGGGAATATTTTTTCACAAAAGATCAAAGTCAAGTATAATTTTAATTAAATTAATTAACATTAAATCTAATAAGCTTTCGTTATGTCATATCAGAGGGTCTATCATGATTATTTTGTGATGGTGTTTTGTTTTATGGAGGGGAGTGCGCTATGCCTCCTCTCGTACCCCTAATATGTTGGTCAGGGATTTAGCTACGGGAATCTTTTATTTCGTAAATAAGTTTTTGTATACTTATAGTTTGAGAGCGACATTTCATTGTTTCGTAAGAATGGTCTCGTCTCTACAGAATGACACAACCTGTCTCAGGTTACATATATATTTATATTAGAGGTCAAATAACGTACGTTGTAAGTCAAAAAGAAAAACAGAGTAATGCTTTCAATAAAACGTATCGGTTTCGAGAATATTTTCTCTTTCACAGTTAAATTATACTGTTCTAATAATATTTAAGGACGCTTTACTTTTAGGACAAATGTTTTGTAATATGCCTCACCTTCGAATAATTCACGACAAACATACATCAATTTAGAAATGTTACATTAAATTTTAGACGAAATTGCGACCCAACCCTTTATCAAATAAGTGATATAATTTAACGAGAAATTGCCTAACATTCCAATTTATATAAAACTCATGTAAAATGTTTGAAATAAATTATACCGAAATAATATAACCACTCTTAAAACATGTATTTTTATATTAAATTCGATTATCTTTGTTTAGAAAAACCACGTTTGTTCTTTGTAAGTAGATAAAGTGTTATAAAAAGAAACATGTTATTCTCTGAACATCTTCGTCATCTTATTAGTCACTTCTTCCTTATTTGTAAGTTGCCTTAAAAAACGACGTGAAAAGGAAGCAATTCCGTTTTTCGTCTGGCAAGTGTTGTGCCGGGGGCCTAATTTTAGTCCACTTTCCCTTCCCATCTTTTTCTTATAAGGAAATGATGGGATGGGGAAGTGGTTATGGCAAGGTAGGGGACGTATAGGAAAAGGAATTAACCACTTGCTGTGCTTGTCCTCCTCCGTAAATTAAAGCTAGGCAACGCATCTGCAATTGCAGATGTCTATGGGCAGTCGCTTAGCTATTTCGGCGAACCCAGGTGGCTTGCTCGTTTGCCACTTTATAATATAAAAATAGTGTTGTATATTTACTTCAAATACAGTTTTTACAACAATTTTTAACTAGAAATGTCCCGGTGAGCATGGTTCCCGCGAGACAGGCGAGGCGGGCGGGCTGGGAGCGACCTTCGCTCGAACGTTGCCTCCCGCCCACAAAGTCAGCAAATCAGTAGTCGCTCTACTAAAGGCGTTCGGATGGAACAAGTTCGCGATCGTCGCTGGCGATGAGAGCACAGCTGCTGGACAGCAGATGGACGCTATTAAGGTAACTGTGAATCATAAATTGTTTAAAAACGATTTGTTAATTTAAAAATAAATAGGTATCCTTGGCTAGGTACATATTAGTACATGCTGTTGCGGCCGGAACACTGGCCGGCAAGAAAAAGACCTCTTTGGTGGAACTATAATACATTTTAATTTTAATTCTTTTACGTTTGTCTTTTGTTTTTTATGTAAAATTTTCATTACACTTTTAATTGTCGATGATGCAGTTTTCATTTTAATCTCTTTTCTAATTTTTAACAAAATAAACTATACATATCAAGCTATCGAAGTAAACACATGCCTCTGTCACATTCAGTAGAAAAATGCATATCGAATAACATAGCACTATTCAAAATTTTAGTCTTTTC
>QDHC01003542.1:45051-57789 GCA_013186455.1 Papilio dardanus tibullus | reverse complement strand
ACATATCTTTGATTTTCTTAGCCGATATGTGCAGGCATCACGATGTTTTCCTTCACCTAAGAGCGTCGTTTCCGCTAAATATTATATAAAGTGTTGAAAAAAGTACTAGAACTTTGTGTACTGACAAAAAAGTACTCGTGCTACCAATGTTTAAGGACATTCTCGATTAAAATACTTTACTAGAAAAAAAAACAATTTTTGTTTCCACACTTATCTGTTCTATAACTAAAACTAAACAAAGAAAATAATGTTTTTCATATTTCCATATTTATTATGAATTTCCTAAAACATCTGCGAGGATAGCGCACACCAAGCCCTTGAGAAAACAAGCTTTTACTGCCCAACTCTGCAAACTTCACAAGATAAATATTTTATGATCTTGCGAAAACATGTTTTAAATATTCGTGCATAAACGGAGTTAAATGAATATTAAACGTTATGGCTGGTTTCAGTTTAATAGTTTCACGAGAATTAACTAACTAGGGTGACACGATGACCCGAAGTGGGCCTTGGCCTCCGACAAGAATTCCAAGATCCGCATTTATAAAACGGTAATCAGACCGATCCTCATGTACGGCTGTGAGGCCTGGACACTGACTGCGAAAGGAGAAAGAAAACTTCTGGTGACCAAATGCAAAATACTAAGAAAAATTCTAGAACTCGTGCAACGAGAGGATGGGACGTGGAGGATAAGAAAGAATGCCGAAATTGAGCAGCTGGTGGCAGAGCCAAACATCATTGGAGAGACAAAGACGCACAGACTCCGCTGGCTCGGCCACCTAGAAAGAATGGATGATGATCGTAGTGTTAAACGCGCATATTTGGGACGGCCGAGTGGTCGGCGCCCGGTTGGTCGACCCAGGTATCGCTGGATCTATGAGGTTGAAAAAGACATAAAGGAGCTCCACGTCCGCGATTGGGTTGGGATGGCGCAGGATTTGGAGAGAGGCGCAAGTTTGGAGAGATTTCACGAGAATTAGTTTTGAGTAATGTTGCGTTCTTTAAGAAAAATGTAGCGTTGATAAACATACTAGAAGAATATATTCTGTTAATAACGTTTTAATCTATGAATGAACATAAACCATTCTGTGTAAAATCTTCCAGTGAGTCATGCCTACGGCAAATAGATTAGGTTTATTATGACGCAAGAAAAAGCAGTAAAAACGGAAAGTAGTAAATTAATGGTATTTTATCAAAACTAAGACCCAATACAACCGATTAATGTAATCCATGATAAGTTATTAATTGTATCTTTTTGCTGACACGAACGGAAAACCATTTAAATTTAAATAGATTTTTTATAACACATTGACTCATAAAATATTTTTGAGAATATTTTCTAAGATAAAATGGTCATCCCAATCAAAAGTATATAATTAAGGGAAGGATCAAAGATATAATATACTATGGATGGAACACTCAAAGCCTAAAAGTGACGCATTTTCTTTGACCTCTGGAGGTCACAGAAAATGCCTCACTTTTAGGCATCGAGTGTTCCATCTACAGTATAATATATCTTTGTATAACACATTAATATCGTCAGTATTCAAAAGTAACCCTTTCAGACATCTCCAAGGTGGTGATTCAGCATAAAATGTAACGTATTTTTGACATAATTGTATGAATTTCGTCGATCGCATTCACATGGGAACTTATACTACATATTTTGACTGTGTATCTTATACTGTCTGATAATTTTTATCCAGACCAGCCTAACCTTAATTTAACTTAACGAATAATTTAAACTAAAAAGAGCAAATAAAAAACATTGTACCCTGGTCGTTTGGGCCGTTTATGGATATTAATGACAACACGTATGACGGGAAACGAGCCTCATTTATATAATCCCGCTTTAATCAGAATTTGTTTCATTGGATTAACTTTGAATAAGCTACATTTTCATTTAAGATAGATTCAACCCTTCATCAAAACGTAATTAATCTTAATCACTTTAACTAGTTTTATACGTAAAATACGCGGTCGTCGTGGAGTTGCTTTTCAAGTTAGTCTTTCTTTTTAATTAAAAAGTTAAATAAAAACCCATTTATCTAATCAGAATGAGGCCGCTGCTTATATTGCCAGTTGCCACTGTCTATATCTTAATAAAAAGGAATCGGCTATCGGTGTTTTTTTTTTTGCGTAGAAGTGGCGAAAAGCTTTTTGATCATGCCGTAATAAAAAAATGAATTTGTCAGTGTCACTGTCATTGTCAAACTATGACAGTTTGACAGTTATACTTGTAGGAGATAAATAACCTTAAAAAATAATTTTGATTAAGATTTTGGAAAAAAATATGTTATTTGAATAAATTTAGTTACAATTACAATATATTTATATTAATTTCACAAATCCATTAAAACAAATAATGGCATTTGCTACAAAGGACGTGAAATTAACTGAAGATGTACCGAAAACATTGTTGTTACAAAAACATTCCGATTATTTAGCTAGCTACGGATTAAACAAAGATGATTTTGAGTTTTGTATGACGGAACATCTACGAATGTCGGGGATTTATTGGACATTAACCGCTATGGAACTTATGAACCAATCATCCAGGTAACTAAAATTACTACTCAAATGCGTAATATACTTTTTCAACATAACATATTTACGCTTTCAAATGAGGCAGAACTATTTCACAACACCCTAAAATTCTTAAAAACAACTCGGAGGATTTAAATTAGTTTATACTAATATTATAAACAGGAAATATATGTATATTTGTAAGTATTAACATAACTCTAAAACTACTTTGACGTTTTCAAAAACTCTTTCACAGTTAGAAAGCTACATGAATCCCGATTAACATTACCTATATTTTTTTTAATTCCACATAGACAAAGTTGCAAGCAACTGCTAATATTGTATAATTTCAGGATGCCGAAGGATGACATTATAGACTTCATTACATCATGTCAAGATAATGAAGGTGGTGGGATATCCGCCAGTATAGGACATGATCCGCACATTCTGTACACTTTAAGTGCGGTACAAGTAAGTCCCCATTAATATTGACACCATAGAGAGAAAACTTAACAATTTCAAAATCATATTTTCGAGGGTAACACAATTTAGTGATATTTGGATGATTTATTATATAGTTTATGAAAGAAAAAAAAGACTAAGATGGCTGGGGTTCTTTGGAGAGCTTTGCTGGCTGGAGTAATCCAAGACCTGCCCTGACACACAATATGCGCATTTGTGGAGTTGCGGAAACATAGCCCCTACTACTACTAAGATGGCAATTTTCTTATTTTTGTAATATCTTTCTTGCTGAAAATAAATGTTTTTTTTTCTATTTGGAATTTTATATGTTTAGGTTCCTTAATCCTTTATTTTTCGCTTTTAATCAATTCTTTCTATCTCTTGCTCATCTAGGTGTTAGAACCTTAAAGTTTTAGGACAGGGCAATGACTATTGTAGTAGTAGGGGGCTATATTTCTGCAACTCCTCAACTGGTGTGGACTTTGTGTGAGGCCACATATTGGATCATTCCAACCATCCCAGCTCTCCAAAGAACTCTTTTAAAAAGATTTCTCACTAATCCAGGTTTGGAAGTTGTATGTTAGTGTAATTCGACCCATGTTGGGCTCAATTTTCCGCAACTCCACGACTAGCGCGTATTTTGCGTGACTTTACACATCTTTGAATTTCTTCGCCGATATGTGCAGGTTGCATCACAATGTTTTCCTTCACTTTATATTGTATGTTACACAGGTACTTGCAATGTATGACAGATTGGATGCTATAAATGTCGAAGGTGTGGTCAGGTTTGTCACATCTCTGCAACAAGAGGACGGTAGCTTTTTTGGTAAGTTTTATTACTAAAAAAACACAATTAAAACATGCATACTGTTATTAATTTGCATTATATTGTTAAATAGCCGTTAGTAACTTCGTCATTGTGGAAAAAAAATAGTGTAAGTGACTTCGGAATAATGTAGCTTTCTAATGGTAATTTTTTGAAATTGGCCTAGTAGTTTTTGAGTTACAGTCGAACTTGACTAAGACAGAGCCCAAGGGACCGCATATTTGTCCCGCTTATTGAGGTTTCTCTAATCCGTGTATCTCGTTAATGGAGGTAGCTCGTCGGGACCTTAGAATGACTCGCTTATAGAGGTTTCTTGTTTATCCAGGTTAACTGTAGTTACTGCATACAAAAATACAAAGTATTCCTCATATATCTTTAAACTTTCGTGATTTTACTAATATATTGTTAATAAGAGTTTGGGAGCTCAATCAGCTAAATCGTGGTAAGAATCCCGTTTCTTATGAACAATATAAAAGTATTCCTCATTATAATATTAGTGCAGATTAATTTTATGCAAGTGTAATGATAATGAAAATCCATAGTTAATTTTATAAATCATCTATTTTGTTAAATTTTTCCTATTTTTTTTTAATTACTTATTTTTTCTCATGTTCGTTCAGGTGATAAATGGGGTGAAGTGGACACGAGATTTTCATTCTGTGCTGTTATGACATTATCTTTGTTGCAACAACTTGACTCTATAAATGTCACCAAAGCTGTTGATTTTGTATTAAGTTGTATGAACTTTGACGGAGGATTCGGCTCTAGACCGGGATCTGAAAGTCATGCTGGTAACTATAATAAAAATATAAAAATAGCAATTAAATTAATTTATTTCAGATTATTTCAGATAATTTTATCTATTAATTAACTAGCTGCTACCCGCGACTTCGTCCGCCTATGTTATTTGGGGATAATGTAGCTATTTAATGGTGAAAGAATTTTTGAAATCGGCCCAGTAGTTTTTGAGTTATTTCAATACATAAAAAAAGTTTTCCTTTTTATATTAGTAATAGCTGTTGTGCTCGACTTACTCTGCGTGGAAACAAAATATAGCCTATGTTACTTGGGGATAATGTAGCTTTCTATGAGTGAGAGAATTTTTGAAATCGGCCAAGTAGTTATTGAGTTATTTCCATACATACAAAAATAAAAAGTTTTCATTTTTATAATATTATTCATTAATTATTAGTCTTGTTATTATTTATTAGGTCTTATTTATTGCTGTGTTGGTACACTGTCAATTTGTAAGAGAATGGATGCATTACACGCTGATGAGTTGGCATGGTGGCTCTGCGAGAGACAGCTGCCCAGCGGTGGACTCAATGGAAGACCTGAGAAATTACCTGATCTCTGTTACTCCTGGTGAGTGTCCATAATGTAGTTGAACAACCCAAACTGTTAACACTAGTTGTCCACGACTATGCGTGAAACTAAAAAAAAAAAACTTTAAACTGTCGACCCTTGATATGCTATAGTCCAATGGACCGCGATGTTTGTATCACTTATAGAAGCAACTGTAATCCGTGTATCTCGCATATGGAGGTAGCTCGTCAGGATCATAAAATGACTCGTTTATTGAGGTTTCTCGGTTATCCAAGTTTGACTTTACTAAATTTCACCAAGATTCATTAACCTGTTTCATACCTTCAAACAAATATCCATAAATCCATCCATCGTAACTTTGGCATTTATAATATTAGTAAGATGTGTATCGTCTGTTGGTCCTTTGAGCCGGATAATTTTTTTTTTCAGGTGGGTAATGTCATCCTTGTCTATGTTGAACAGGATACATTGGGTCGACAAGAATAATCTCGAACAATTCATCCTTGCGTGCCAGGATGCGGAAACTGGTGGTTTTAGTGACAGACCTGGCAACATTACAGACCCATTTCATACATTGTTTGGTCTAGCTGGTTTATCTTTATTGGGAAATGGCAACATTAAGGCTGTAAACCCTACGTACTGTATGCCGCAAGAGACTATAGACAGATTGAAATTGGAACCACAGATATTACATATTTAGTTATTAAGTAGTAATTTGTATTTATTTGTAAGAATATTTAATAAAGTATAAATTATGGTGTGACTGTTGGATTGTGAGCAGTATAATTTATATGTCAGGTTATTACTATAATACAAAGTTTAGTTTAAAGCTAAATGCATCTTGGAATTGCTTGGATTTCATATTTGTTGCAGCTGTGCATTTTTATATTTTAAAATCGTTATCTTTTTTATTAACACGCAATAGATAATTCACAGATAGTAGTGGTTTTATTTAATTTTCCCATAATACGTTGAGAAACGATGATAATTGAAATAGTAAATAAATCGTTAGATAAAGTAGTAATATATTTTGAAATCGCCAGCCAAGGAAATTGGAAAAAAGTGTTACCCTTTTTCCTAAAAAACTTCGATGAATACAAATGAGGATTTACGGTATACATCTCTTGTCTATGGTTGGACAAAAATTATTTACAAATGGTAACACTGGAATGTCAAAATCAGACTTATTTTGACAAGTGATAAGAGAATGATAATAAAGTGCCGGCTACGATTTTATTAATAAAATTGTTTAATCCAAAACCGTTATATAATACTGTCCTAATAATTTGAGATATCATGTATGACAAGTGTTGTAAATAATTGAGTTACAAATATCAGTTAACCTCTAACATGTAAAGTTACGTTGAAGATATGTGGTTCCCATATTACTTACAATTTCTTATTTATTCTCTAGGAGTAAATGTATTTTTATTTTTCATCAGTATTATTTACTATCACGATGTCTTATTCTCTAGTTTTAATACAAATTTGAAAGAAGAATATGATTTTATTATCGGTAAGGTTAACTAATATTATTTATATTTACAAAACACCAAAAAGCCTTCACAATAATGTTTTATATGGCCATTAATATAAAAACCTATGTTAACACTAAATGCCACTAAGATCTTATGTATTGTTGAGTTAAAATTGAGTTCGCGACACCAAAAGCACCTTGGTTATTTAGGTAAACACTAATTTGATAGCCACTGAGCAACCTTTTTTACTTAAAGCAAATGAGTGCGTTATTTCACTATTTTAGTGATATTACATTTACAGATTCACTATTTTAGTGAGGCTGCTTACTAGCTTCTATATGAAAAATCAAATCATAATTTCAGTTGGAGCTGGAACTGCTGGTTCATTGATTGCTCACAGAATAGCAACAGAAACAAATTTCACATTTGTGGTCCTAGAAGCAGGTGGCAGCAGCTACCCGTTGCTTGAAATACCTTTCATTGGACCACTCCTGCATGGGTCAGTTTATGATTGGCAGTATGAAACAACATCTCAGGAACATGCTTGTTTGGCTATGGTTGATAAGGTTAGTAAAAAGAAGCCATTTACATATATACAAAGAATATAACCCAAATATTTTGTACAAAAATTATGAATATTTGCTCTAATTTGTAAAGACTCTGAGTTTAATAATAAATTAAACATACAATTTAGAATGTATAAAATCTGAATAACTAAATTTAGAAGTAATAAGACAATTAGTAGATTTCTTTAATTTGTATTGTTTTCATATGGCAGCACTGTCATAATGTTTATAATTTTCAGAAATGCAAATTGACTCAAGGAAAAATTGTAGGTGGATCATCTAAATTGAACAACATGATTCATGTGCAGGGCAACATTTCGCATTACGTCAAATGGTTTCATGGAAAATATGATGAAGAGTATTTTAAACAACATTTAGAATACTTAGAAAAGAATATATTTCATCTTAACGATATACAATACCAAAGTGAATTAGCCGATGCTGTATTAGATGCCGCCAATGAACTAGGATATCAGAAAATCTCCCAAGATTTCGGGAGATTTCAAAAGAGTAAAGTTACCCAAAAAGATGGTAAAAGATGGACAACTTCAGACCTTATAGATATAAATAGACATGTTAAAACAAATGCTTTAGTGGAAAAAGTTCTTATCGTTGACAATCTTGCTTATGGAGTTAGTGTCCGCATATCAGATATAAAATATAAAGTCTTTGCAAGAAAAGGTATTATTTTATCAGCAGGAACTCTTAATACACCTAAAATCCTCCAATTGTCTGGCATTGGACCTGGTGAATTACTGAAATCATTGGAGATTCCAGTAATACAAGATTTACCTGTAGGTCACAATTTACAAGATCACATCGGTTCTGGATTAGATTTGATATTATTTAATAGAACTTTATCTATTAATCCGGCAAATATGTTGAACCCTTTAAACTTATTTTATTATTTACAAGGTAAAGGACCATGGACAACACCGGGTTGTGAAGTTATAGGTTTTTATTCGACCAAAAATATAACAAGCCCAGATGTTCAGGTTATGATTCTTCCCGTAGGTGTTGCTTCAGACAGGGGCAGCCATTTGAGAAAAGTTTTGAGTATAATTGATAGAATATGGTATGAATATTTTACTAAATCATTTGATAAGCATACTTCAACATTTTTTACTACAATTTTGCATCCTAAAAGCAAAGGTACTGTATATATTCAGAGTAAGAATCCTACTATACCTCCTTTAGTCGATCCTAGATATTTAAGTGAGAAAGAAGATGTTGATACTCTAATTGAAGGAATTAAATTAGCTCTTAAACTAATAAACACTGATTCTTTAAGAAAAATAGGGGCTCAATTGAATACAAATCCCTTTCCCGGATGTAACAAACATAAGCTCTTTTCTGATAGGTATTTACAATGTTATGTAAGGCATTTAACTTTAACGAGTTACCATCCTGTAGGAACTTGCAGCATGGGATTGCCAGAATCAAAAAAATCTGTTGTTGACACGTCGTTCAATGTGTTAAATGTGAAAAATCTATATGTTGTCGATGGTTCAGTGTTACCAACATTACCTAGTGGTAATATAAATGCGGCTATTGCTATGATGGCTAATATTTTCTTTGAAATAAATATAAAATATTTACCTTATAGTAAACACATTTCATTAAAGTGCCATAAGTATAGTGAATTTTATAATTATTTCTTTAATTTATGTAGTGTTGAGTAGATAACGAAATGCTAATTAATATATACAATTTACAAAAAAGTCTGATTTTTCAATATAGATTTTGATATTATTTAAATATGATACAGGCTATTAAAATAAAATAAAATACAATTAGATAGACAATACTTTATTGTATTTATTAAGGTCACTTCTACACATGAATATTGCGCAATACTTTGAGCTTTAATTCCAAAACAACACTTTTTTCTATACAATACTACTGAAAGAAAATCACAAATTGTTAATACAAATACATAAATTCTAATTTTTAATGTGTTGCCATATGAATCTATAGATTTAAAAGGCATAGCCTACGAGCTACGAAAATATTTTATTTTTGTCTATGACTGCAAAAATATCTAAGTGTTATGTACACTTGTGATTTAATCTAGTCTAGATGTTAAAACTCCTTTGTTCCTCACATTTAAAAAAGAAATAAAATTAAAATGTTGACAACACATTATATTGCTAATTAATACGATTATTGTTATCAAAAGTACAAAATAATAGCTTTAAATTAATTAAATAAATGTCAATTACATAGTTTTTGTTTTATTTTAACCTTGTGCAAATTTTTACGTAATTAAAAATATTTAGTATAGAAAAATTAACCAAGCTGGACCAATAGAAATTATTTCGAAACACCAAAAAACTCGAAACAAAATAAAGTTTAAAAACTTACTAAGCTATATGATAATAAAAAACACAAAATGACTAGAAAATACGACTAAATTGCAACACGTTAAGTCCACTAGATGTAAAACATCAAAATTGTTGGAAATAAAAAATATTTGTTTTGTCGACTTACTTGTAGCATAATATTTAACAACAGTACTAATAATACACAAAATAATGTAAAATTGCAGCAATCATTTCACATACAAGACACTTACGGACGGATAATTAGTGCACAGTTTTATATGACTTGCTACCTAAAGTTAGTCACAACATTTATTACATTTGTGCGAGACCTAAATTATATAAAACAAAGAGGTTAGAAAGTTTTTAATAATGTTGAAAAAATATTATCAAGTCCAAGAAAACAAACGCTTTAAATAAGGCGAGTCGTGTACCTAATATTGTTGGTACAAGAAAAGACGACGACTTGACCGCCAATGTTTCATTCCGATACTCCCTGTGACGTCAACTTACCTCTTATGTTATTGTACACGAGTAATACAAGTCACAAATCATTCATCGGTCTGGCCTTAGCAACAAGGACTATGCAATTTTTAAACTTCAAATTGACACTAAAATTGCCAAGAAGTATTCAAGAATTTCTTTGAAATTCAGTCGAATATATACAAAACATGATAAATATGTCTTAATTATCTTATTCAATATGTGTATAGAAAACATAATTCACTTTGTGCTGAGCAAATCTTATTTAAAACGCAGTCCCTGCGTACAATTAATACTGGACGGACAACCTGATAATAAGGCCCTTTATTAGAAAGGATTATTAACTTTAAATCCTATTTTTTTAACGTTTAAAAACATATTAATAATCCCAAGATTATTCTAATAATTATAAAACGCGATAAATATTATTAAATGCAATAAAATCTAATTTTATACAAGTTAATACTGGGCGGTAAAGATATATCGTATATTTTATAGAAATAATTAATAATTAAATGTGTGCTCTAAAATATATTTTTGAATTATATTTAATTGCTTTGGTTACAAATATTAATAATACATGAGCTCGAAATAAGCTCCGTTGTCTGAATACAAGACGCGTAATTTGTGATTTTGGTACTTTCACAATGACATTGTTATCTCTGTCTTTTAAACGATACTCGTTACGAGTATAAGAGAGAAGAGAATATATATTTTTATACAGTTGTTCAACAGTTGTAAGGGAATTCGTATATTTTAGTTATAAGGGATACAAATCGCTTTGTTATTTTACTGAACTACAAACGCCTTTTAATTAATTGGGGCTTTTTCATTTCGTATTTCTTTTTAAAGACAAAATTTTCTTTTAAATCAACTATCATTGAGCCACAAAAATGTTAACCTTTCAAATATTTTTAATACTTTAAATTGGTTATTTATAATTTGAGCTGTTTTGAGCAAAATCGTAAATAAGTACTGTAAGTAGTTAATTACCAATTTTTTATAATCTGTGATTTTTATATTGCGCATAGACATAATTAAATATCATTATAATAATTAAAAGTTTAACCATAACTAAATATATTAATATAACAAGACCTCGTTAATTCATACTAAAAAAGTAGTAATCTATACTAATATTATAAAAAGAGAAACTTTGTATTTTTGTATGTATTGCAATAACTCAAGAACTTTTGGGCCGATTTCGAAAATTCTTTTACCATTAGAAAGCTACATTATCCCGAGTAAAATAGGCTATATTAATTCCACGCGAACGACGTCGCGAGCAACACCTAGTAATCCATAAAATTAATCATTATAACAACTAAAATATAACACTTAAAATTAAATCTTTGCATGACAATTAACTAAAACTTTACGTAGACTTACTTGAAACAAGAGTCCAAATAATTGTCAAGCATATCGAGTTGCAAATCGTTCCATTCCGTTGGATTTAAAAGTAAAGAACTGAGATCGTCCGGTTCCGGGTCCGAAATAAGAGGTGGTGGAGGAACAATTGGCTCAACTATAACATTCGCTCCAATGTTCGTCTCAATTTCCATTTCTGGCAACGTCTGTATGTCGAGATTAAATTCAGGTAAATGTAGAGTAACAGGCAACTCACTCATACCTTCATTAATGTCTTGAATCTGCAATATATTAGCTACAGCGGTAGTGTCCTCGTTCGGCTTATTTGTAATTGCTGGCTTCTTTTTCTTCTTATGCGTTCTGCAGGAAATTCTCTTACTGCCTTCCAAGTGAGCGAGGTCCAGCTTCCAGAAGCCACCTTTGCCCGGCTCGTGTTTAGATCTCGCCACTTTCACAAACACTTTGTTCAAAGATAAGTTATGCCGGATCGAATTCTGAAATATAATTATACTTTTAGTTCAGGTATTAAAATTAACTATAAATTAAAGCCATTTGTCGTTTAATTTTGACTTTGAAAATGTTTTATTAAGCAGTAGGTACGTAGCTTAATATCTTGATAATGTTTGCTATTTTGCATCATCAGCTCTAAATCCTACCAACCTTTAATTTTCACTGTTGTGACTCAAAATGTGACGCAATAAAAAATAACAAAAGCAAGTAAATTGCGTAGTAAACAGCAAATAGAGCAAAAGGGTAAATTCTAATCTGTCACACTCATAACAATTGTTATCGGTCTATCCTACGCCCGTTACTGCTTCAATATATTCGACTGATATTCAATTAGACGTTATCTAATCGCGCTGCAGATTTAGCGGTTATTAGAACGAGAACGGGTGCGCTACCGCACCGCGAAGGGACTCACCTGCCACGCGGGGTCCGCGCTCCGGTAGTACTTGAAGTTGTCCTTTATCCACGAGTATATCGCGGAGAGAGTCATCTTGTCGTTGTTGTACCGCATGGCCATGCAGATGAGCGTGTTGTACGAGTAGGGAGGCTTCTTCTCGCTGTTCCTCTGGTACTCCGTCTTGTTCATCATGAAGTCCTCCTGGCACTTGGCGATCGTCTGGTTGAACTTGTGCAACCTCGTGTTCTGCGGCGGCGCCTTCGCCTCTGGGTTCGGCGATATCGGCAACAGCGGGATCTGCGGCGGGCCCATTATGTTGGTGATGTTTTGCAGCCAGTTCAAGTTGGTCAGGTCCGTCTCCTGGTCGTCGAGTGCAGGTCTCTCCGGTTTGTGCTTCATCGCCTTCTTCCTGGGCGCCTCGGGCGGCGACACGTCCGGGAGGATCGGCCGCAAATCATCGCTCGGCGCGGCCCGCTCG
>QDHC01003542.1:18027-29233 GCA_013186455.1 Papilio dardanus tibullus | reverse complement strand
AAAATTTATATTTCATTTTTTTTTCTTGTTGACATAGGTGAATGAGGACTTTAGGTGCGGTATTTTTATTCTCTTTAAATATTTTTTTTCAAAAACAACTGACTTTTTTCTTTACCCTATGTATGTATTCCTTAAACTACTATTACAAAAGAAACTTTATTAAAATACAACTAAAATACACTAGTATTAAGAGATTTACAATCAGGTACCTTTACAGACTTAGTCCTTTTTGCAAAATTTATAAGGAAAAGATTAAATTAAAAATTCTGGTATTAGAAACTTCTTACCCTTTTAGGTGCGGATTCCCCGCTACCATCAGTTTTGGCTTTATCATCAGATTTCCTCTTTATATACGGCTCTGATTTCTTTAACTTCTTCTCAGCCACATACACAACTGCACTTTCATCCTGCGACCAGTCCAAGCTACCAAATTCCGCTGAAGAATATACAAACTCCTTGTTATAAAACTTTTTAAACATAAACTGATTGGGATTTTTTTTTTTTGAGATTTTATGGCCTAACTGATTGGGACTTAGATTACACTAATTTATTTTTAAACTAGTTTTTACTCCCGACTTTATCTGCTTGAAATTAAAAAATATAGCCTATGTTACTCAGTGATAATGTACTTTTGAAATAGTGTTTTTTTTTTATTGCCCCGGTAGTTCTTCAGTTATTTCAATACAAACAAAAATACAATACTATGTTTTCCTCTTTATTAATAAAGATGATCATTACACCCAGGTCTTATTATATTAACAGGAAGAAAAATGACCGCAAAGAGTAATCTATCATTAAAACATAGGTTAAAAAAAAGGTGAAGGAAAACATTGTGATGCCTGCACATATCGGCGAAAAAATTCAAAGATATGTGTAAAGTCACGCAAAATACACTCTAGTCGTGGTGTTGCGGAAAATGGAGCCCATCATGGATCGAACTACATAACTTTTTTTACATAACTATAGTTATTATAATTTCGAGATTAATTAATATTAAAAAAGCATTTTTAATCAGAAAAAAAAACAAAAAAAAACATACAATCAGCATACACATCTCCGTGTAGATCTAAAGCGGTGAGATCGATGCAGTGAGCGAGGTGGTGATGACACCATACTTCTAGATACTGCTTCTTATCTTTGCCTTCCTTCTCTTCTCGGATCACCGCTTTGAACATACCCTTCGGTGACACTGATGACAGTAACCTACAAACAAGTTTTTGCAGTTTTAATAGATATTTGAAGGTTAACTATGTGAAGAAAATTGCATTCAAGTAAAGTAATATATTAAAGGGTTGCTTTCAAGTGTGTGAAATACCAATTATTTCATATATGTCTAAGTACTAAGTTTTTTTGTTAGCATAATTATAATTAAGTAAATCAATCATTAAAAAAAACTATTAAAACATACTAAAATCAAATTTTTCTATTCCTAACAATATAGAAAGGAAAAAATCCTCTTAATATGCGGGTAGTTTTTAAAAATTATTGAAATGTGAAACATTTATTTTTAAATATTAGTATAGTTTTGTTAATATCCTAATATTTCTTTAACCAATAGTCGGATGTCTGGATTCCAACCCATGACCACTAGATTGGCAGTACATACCAAACCAATAGGCTATTGGTGTTTAAACTGTTATTTTTTATTAAAGATATTATTTTAAACTAGCGACCTGCCCCGGCTTCGTACGGGCGCAAAACTGATACTAAATACACTACAGAAAAACTGAGAACATTGTATATAACAGCCATACCAACAATAATTGAACCAGTGCGAAGCCAGGGTCGCTAGTTATATATATAAACCTGCCTTATGAATCACTCTATCTATTAAAAAAAACCCATCAAGATCCGTTGCATAGTTTTAAAGATTCAAGCATATATAGGGACAAACATAAAAAAGCGTTATTGTTTTATACTATGAAAGGAAATGTATTAATTTCTAATACTCACTCATTACTAACATCAATACCAAAATCACTTTCCGTAATAACTTTAAGGTTATCATTTAAAATGTAATCATGAAGATATTTTGTTGTTTTTCCTTTGTCTAAATTTCTAACGGACCATTTGCAAGAGATTCTGTTTCCATCATTGTTTAGTTTAGCACTAACTATAGACGGAATCTTTGATAAAGTCTTATATGCACTTACGATTGTATCTATCTGTAAAAGTTAAAACATAAAGGAACCTTCGGTAAAGTTTTCTATGTTGTTTAGTATTTTGGAATTTGAACCCTGTCATGTATTGTATTTATCGATTTTCATATGTACATATTTTACTCAATCCTCTTACGGTGAAGGAAAACATCGTGATGTCTGCACATATCGGCAAATTTAAAGATTTCTGTGAAATCATGGAAAATACGGGCTAGTCGTGGAGTTGCGGGAAATGGTGCCCATCATGGGACGGACTACTATTCTGTGATAGTAGATATTGAAAACTATCGAACTTTAAAAATTTATTATTCACTTAAGACTTTTAAATTTACGTTTGTTTTTTGAGAAATGTTTATAGTTCAATTGTCAATATGCCAGATTGTTATATTTTTCTTTGTACATCATATGGTAATTATGCTATTAAAAAAATTAACTTACTTGCGATGACATCCTTAGCATTTCAATAAAATACTAACAATTATTAGCTTTTGCTTATTTGTAAAAAAATAATATTAAAAATACTCCAACAGATCTTCTGAAAATTACAAAATACGTGGCGAAAGTTTTATTTATATTAAATATTTATCTTATCAGTTCATTGTTTCTTGGTTCACCGCAAACATTCAAAATATCAACAATACCCTTATCAGAGGATTTCATAGACCATAAAATAACCCAAAAGCTTACAATCATACTGTAACAAAATAATCAGGAAAAAATTGGGCCCTTCATTGTATTATTTAATTTAAAAGCATTTTACTTGTATCCTGGTAACTTGACTTGTAAAAATCTGCGGCAGTCAGTAACTAATTTCTATGTAAACAAATCTAAGAAATTGTTTGGAGTTGTAACATGTTGTTAGTATAAATAATAATGATTTACTGATATAAAATATGCTAGAGTACTAAAGTTGTGTTATTGTCCTACCTTTTATAATTATTTTGCCAAATATGCGTTATCATTTATCAGCAAAGTGCATAAAAATGTAATTGTCAGCTTATCTTCTCTAGTCAAGGTCAAAGACGTCAAATGAAATGTTGGCACTATTACACGATGTAACTTCTTGTTCGCAATGCCAAAAAAACATCACGAAATTAAAAACCTTCTGTGCTTCTTTTAGATTTAATCGGAGAACTTTATTAAAACATTTAAATACCTACCCAGTTTTTAATTACATACAAGTTTAAATAAATGAAAATACAAATTATACTTTCTTCAAAAACCACAACGAGCTTGACTTGACACATAAATCATCTGTGCGCCGAATGACGTAAAAAAACAATAACAGAGAAACGGGGATCTGTTTTTATTTTTTTCGACAATATATAAGAAATAAGTCATCTAAAATGTACAAAATATAATTGTTTATGATAATTAAAATCCCCATTTTAGCACCGCTACGCTTCATCGTCGTAGACACATAAAAATGAATTCTGTAGATTTACTGAATGTGAGTTCATAATATGGTTTTAAGCGTTTTTAGTTAATTTTAATTAGTATTCTTCTATTTTTTATTATCATACATGTTTCTACAGATGACGAGAGCTGTGGTAATGTTAGAGCGGATTAAAATAATTAAATGCAAAAAATGCACAAAAGCGTTTACAAAAAGAAAACATTATAAAGTTCATAAAATGAAACATGCTTTGAAAAAGATGTACGTATTTAATTCTAAAACGAACTAAACAATAAACCCAAAGAGATATTATACATAGAGGGAGCGCTCCATAGTAATTTGACATTAAAATGCGTGCCGGGAAAGAAATTATTAAAAAAGAAAAATCTTGCCAGTATCATGAAAAAAATTCCAATGCTTAGGAAAAGGTATGTTTTTTAAAATTTTTAAAATAAACTAAAACATTCATTAAAATGTTAATTATCGTTTTTCATTATTATTATTTTATTTCAAACAATTTAAATCCAAATAATTTTTAACAAAGATTACTTTTGTTGTTGTTATAAGTTTTTAATTAGCGTTTTAAAAATGTCTCTATTAAATATAATATTAAACTTTAGTAAATGCTATAAAATAAAATTTAAATTTGAAAAAATAGGTGACATTCGGTCAACTTTTTATGTCGGCAAATGTAATTTAGAGGTCAACACTAGGGGAAATCTCCCTATGTGAGACCTCCGGAGGTCAAAGAAAATGCCACACTTTTAGGCTTTGAGTATTTCATCTATAGTATAATATATCTTTAGGTTATTGATTTAGTTCTTTATTCTACAAAATATAAAATATACAACCTTTTTCTAGTTGATACCTTTTGGCTTTTCCAGGCGTGATAAAATAATAGAAAAAAGAAAGAATTATTATGGAAGGAAATCTGGTTATGTAAAGACATTAGAGTGTGATGAGTGTGACATGAGATTTGTTGCAAAAAGCACATTAGAAGCACATTCTGTTTTACATAAGCCTTTCCCCAACATCTGTGAATGTGGCATTGGTTTCTTTAAAAAGAAGGATCTAGAATCTCATATAAAAATTGTTCATAACAAAGAAATTAAAGAAAATGCACAGAAAAGTGCAAATGGTGTTAAGAAGAAACGAAAATTGAAATAAATATAAGAAAAAATATTAAGAATAACAATATTATAATATATAAAATATAGTATTTATAATGCATGAGAAGATGACGTGAAATAATTTAATTTGTGTTTGAAAAATTATTTTAATTATGTTTTTAATGATATATTCGTAATTTGCATGTAATTATTTATACTCGTATCAACAACAAAATGCCTTAGACTTTTGCATTGTTGCATACATTTATGTATCTATGAATAATAATGAAATCTAACGGTGGTAGATTTTTTTTAAAATCGGCCTAGGAGTTATCAAGTTATTTCAATACATACAAAGTTTCTCTCTTTATAATATTAGTATAGATATAGATAACCTGATAAGTAAAGTATCCAAGTTTTATTTTTAGGCATTTATTCATTGAAAGACCAGATTTGAATTTAAAAACATTTTTATTTTGACTCTGGTAATAAATCTATTTGATTATTACATAATTATAATGATTGATTTATATACAAAAACAGTATTATTAATTATACAAAAATATACAATTTATCTATAATTTAAATTAGTTTAAATAGTTAATTATTTTTATTTTTTTATCTAATTGATATATTGTAATTATTTAAAAAATAAAATTAAATAATAAAGTAAAACTTGAGGCTTTTATTTGTTAACGATTAAATAATAAAATTATTTAACAGTTTGATACTCCTGTATTTCATGGTTATATTGAAACTGGTGGTTGTCCAAAGTACATTCGCTACAAAGCGACCCTATAGCGAACGTCGAAAATGTAAGAAACTGACAATAACGTTCGATAATTCCCACATGACTTTCGAATGTCATTGTCAGTTTCATACATTTGTGTCGATTCCATCGGAGATATAGCCAATCGAAACATGCTTTGGGTAGCACCCCAGAAAAGAAAATAGTATTTATATTTTAATCCGCTAGATGGTGCTATCGGGTTAGAAGTAACTGGCCTTCCAACCTAAAAAAAAACATAGTACCTTTTCTAGGTACATGTGTATTCAATTCCTACATTATATGAATTGTTAAAATAGCGAAGCGACCGCTGCCCAGACATCTGCAATCGCAGATGCGTTACCTACCCTTAATCTACGGAAGAGGAGACGCACAGCAAGAGAATAATTCCTCTTCCTATTACACTTAAATAGATTTTTTTTTTAATTTCTAGTTTGCATTAATTTCTCATGGCTGAGCTTTGGAGAGTTGGGCTGGCTGGAGTGAACCAAGACCTGCCCTCACGCAAAATACGCGCCAGTCGTGGAATTACAGTAACAGAGCCCCTGCTAACTACTACTACTAATTTCTTATGTTTTAATGTCGGTTAAAATTAATACATACAAGTAAATTAACCTACATATCGTATAATACAATTATAGTATTAATCTGAATCTACTATCTATAGATAGGTATATAAATGTAATAGGTATGTAGGTACACTCACGTTCATTGTTGGTGTTCTACTTTAAAGGAGACAATCGTTTGAACATTTTTCATGCCTTCATATTTTAATAATCGGCAAATATTGTAAGAATTGCGTATGTTTAATTGTTACGTTGAATTTCAAAGGTACGCAGGTGGGTCGACCTGTCGTTTTAGAGTTTTTAGTTATTTTTTAAACAATTGTTGCATCATTATTGTTCTGTTACTCTCTCTTTGTGTATGATACTAAACTGATTTTGACTAATGATATGTAATTTTACTCATTTAATCATTTTAATACGAATAAATAAGCAGTAGGACTATTAAGGAAAGAGGTCACCGATGCTCAGATATCTATAACACCGAAGGAATCACAGATGCGTTACCGGCTTTTAAGAAAAGTTTCATTTAGTTTTTTTATGAATTCTGTAACCGCCTTGCGCCGAAACAAAGTCTCCGTTTTTATCGCGAACTCGGTCTAATGAAGCTATAGGTAACTGCAATAACGCGAACGACGTGGAGTGTAGGGGCAATGCGGCATACGCGTCGCTTTGCCGCGCCGCTCGATACGCGCGTGGCGCGCGGCCCGCACGGCACCAGTGGCAGCCCTGCTTCCAACACAAAAGCACCCCTATAAAAACATAACCTAATTAAATACGTATTTTATATTTTTTATTTTAATGTTATTGAGTGCTTTAAATGCATACGAGTTTTAAAAAAAATAATTTAGCAGTAGAAAGGTAAGTTTGTTTATTATTTTCGCATGTTAAATGGGAATTAAAATATATTTTTTAACATATTTTAGCAATTTATTATTGGCTTAGTAAGATTGATATGACGTAATTGTAGTTTATTTTTTCTTTTTTTCTGATTTTTTAAAGTTAAAACTATATATCTAATAGGATTTAATTATTGCTCAGCTCTTGTTTCAAAGAGGGACAGTTCGTCACTGGGTAAATACGCAAATAAGAAGCCATATTCGATGGGTTTAAAATCGATCGATGAGATTATAGTTTTCATTTTCCAATTTCAACCTTAATATTAACTAATAGTTTCCGCAATTTAAATTCAACCTTTAACATTTCTTTTCCTAACCTTCAATCTGGTTAAACTAGTCGTTAACGCGTCTAGCAAAAGCACAAAGCCGAATTTTTTTTTAAATATTTAAAAATAACAGCTTGTTATTTCAATATTCAAATCATATTTTTAAAATATCTTTTTGCCAAATTCCAGATTGGTTAAATTAATAAAAATATATCAAAATGAATGAAATAGATTTAATAAAAGAGATCGAGAAGCATCCTATACTATACGACAAATCAATTAGCGGCTTCAACAAGACCAAGCTGAGGGAAGACGCTTGGACTGCGGTGCGGGATGCACTCAATGTCTCCGGTAATATCCAAATTCTTTATAATTTAAAATCAACTAAAATTCAACCTATAACAGTAATGCTACAGCTACATTAGGCAGAGTACGCGTAAAAAAGGGACTTACGCCGAAGCAAAATCTCCGTTTTTATCGCGAACTCGGTCTAATGAAGCCGTAGAGTTGGGGGAAAATATGAATAGAACAGTCTGTAATTCAAAATCGGTAAACGGACATACCTATGAAAATCTTGACTTTTTGCTCACAGAGAAAAATGTTACAGCCGAACAAACGCAACGTACCTGTAACATTAAAAAATATTTGTGCTAAATTCCTTCACGCTGATTATTAAGTTTCATTTAATAATAAGTTTAAGAAACTTTTCTCTCACATTTGTACAAATCAAGGAATTTAATTTCCTATCCCTTTACAACTGAATATGGTAAATTCCAGAAACGGAATGCAAGAAGCGATGGCGTTCGCTGCGGGATTCTTTCATAAAGTTGCAGCGCACGCACGGCGGCCGCACGCGCTGGTCCTACCACCACGCCATGCGCTTCCTGCTGCCGCACATCGAGCCTAGGAGCGACGTCGATGTGCACAGGTACTGCACACCGCATACTGCTATCTGACAGCATTGCAGCATGTGTACACATCAGCCACAACACTACTGTGGGCCTAGAACATAGATTAAAAAAACAAGATAAGACATGACATACGTCATACTGACAGCGACTAAGACACATTTATACGAAATATCCGTAACGTGACAAAGACAGTGACATAGATCTTTGGTCCCTTTCTCCGTATGCGATTTTGTTTGCTTGGGTCCAGAAATATGACCCAAATAAATGTGACGTATCACATAGTAAGCGTCAAGCATATTTTCAGTGATCTAATTTTTCATACGTCCCAGGGAAAGGCTTGAGACATGCTATTATTGGTTTGAAACCGTAAACAGATGCATTTTTTGTCCCTCAACCTTATACCCTATAGTCATTTCTATGCCTTTCTCTTTCTACGGTCTAGAACGACTATTTTGGACTGCCTTTGTTGTCATTCACCTCAATGTTTGTTAGTGTTCTTTAAGGCCGCTAGGGGCGCTGCAGAAATCTCATACGAGGGTGCTTGGCGCAAATATCCGTACTAGCTCTAACTAAATAAGCACCAAGAACCTAATTAAAATGTTTGACAAAACTTTTATTTAATGAGAATGTAGAGTTATAAAATATAACTATTATTTTAACGTGTTTCGATGTAAAAAATGATAAATTATTTTTTATTACACAGATCATTGAAAAAAGAAACCGAAGATTCCGATCCCGATGAAGAAATGAAGCATCGCACCCCCAGTTTACCCGACATCTCCTTCCCCACCACTGAAATCACCAAATACGATGATGATGATGATTCCCAACCTTCGCCTAAGAAACAGCGCCTCCAATCGACTGACGAAGAGAGCAATTGTCATTGCAACCGAACTGACCCGGACGAGTTGTTCTTACTCAGTTGTTCATCAGCATTGAAAAGGTTAAACTCAAAGCAGAACGCAGCTGTTAGATTGAAAATACAACAAGTACTATATGAAGCCGAGTTCGGGTCACAACTGGATATGCCGTACGTCACTCCCGCCAGTGACTGTGGATATGATGCTTTGGACGGTCACGAGTGAAATTATCTTTTTTAATGTTTGACATTTCGATGTTTGACACTTCGATGTTTGCATTTCAATGTTTGACGTTTCGTTGTTTGACATTTCGATGTTTGCGTTTCTGTTTCGGTGTTTGTTGTTGCGTGTTTGTGTTGCTAAAAAATATTTATTGATTTTAAAATTATGTTAAGAAAGCATACCACAAAGAGATATTATACATAGAGGGAGCGCTCCATAGTAATTTGACGTTAAAATGCGTGCCGCGAAAGAAATTATTAAAAAAGAAAAATCTTGCCAGTATCATGAAAAATTTTCTCAAGTTTGGGAAAATGTGTTTTTTTTTGTTTTAAATAAACAATAGAATAAAACGTTTATAAAAATGTTAATTATCGTTTTTCATTATTATTATTTTATTTAAAACAATTTAAATCCAAACAATTTTTAACAAAGACTATTTTTGTTTTATGGTTGTAAAATTGTAATTAGCGTTTTAAAAAGTCTCGATTAATTATAATATTAACCTCCGGAGGTCAAAGAAAATGCCTCAGTTTTAGGCTTTGAATGTTCCATCTATAGTATAATATATCTTTGGCATTTCATTATTTAATTATGTTTTAATTTATTTTTAAAAATTAAAACCAATTTGTGCAATAAAATTGTTTTAAAAAAAACAAAAGCAACTCTATTTGTAATTTGTTTTTAAATGATTTGATGTTTTATTAAACCATCCCTTGCGACCTTGAATTTTAAAACTACTGCTACTACAATTGACCTTATTTACTTGTCTATGGTGCGTCACAGTAACTCAATGGTTATTACCTTGATTTACGTTAGAGTCTATTAAAACAATTAAAATGTAGGATCATTCCATGTAACAGTCCATTTAACACACAAGCTCGTAACCCAAAGGGGTAGGCAGAGTCTACGAAGCAGTGAACAAAACAAACTTGGCACTTGACGAAAGTGCTAAGTTTGTTTTGTTCAATACGTAAAGATTATTTCCATAGCAAAATAAACTTTATGACATGGAAATACAGTTAGTTTTCGCCTAACACTAGCTGTGCACTGAGAAAACTATATTTCCTAGGAAAAGCGGTATCTTTATTGCTCCAAGCATTTAGATACATTTATTTACTTACGACTTTCTTCACAAATATCTTAAGGCAAGAATCTCCTAGCGTAGTATTGTCCAATGAGAAACATTTTGCGACTAAAAGAAAACAAAAGACCATCTTGTTGTCATTTGTTTTTACGCCCTTTGACCCCGCTTGCGAATATATTTGTGGACTCAACACGGGACATCTATAGTTCCCAGCCCCGGATCTAGAGGGGGGGAGGTGCAAACTGTGATCAGAACCGAATCACGTATAACACTAGAGCTAATTTCGTGAACAGCGTGGAAGAAAAAATAGTCAACAAAGCGCGAGCGACAACGTTTTTGCCACTCTCGTGCTCTGTGCTATTGTCGTCTCTCACTCTCGCTTACTAGGTCCAGCCGGCTCGACTCACACATATTTTCCCGCGGTTTCCGAAAACGGGACAACATGGCGTGCCGAAGATTCGTCCGGGGACACCGGGACACATGACTGCATAACGGGACGTCTGGTCACGTTAACTATGCCCCAACTTGTTACCGTGGACTCCATCCAACCGTTCATTAAGCAAAAATGAGTTTGACAAATTGCCATATTAAACAGTATATAAGAATACGTTTGAATATGCAATTTTGTGCAGATTTGGCAAAGCTCCAGATGCAGTGTTTACGAATAAAATTAACGTGTATAGGAATTTTCCTATTTACACGCCCACAATGACTTTTGATAATGACGTAAAAGATAATGAGCGACTGCCAAAATGCCATACATCTTTCTCAAGGTCAAGTCAAGAATAGATGAAAATCAAACACAAACGTAGTGGGTGCAAGAATTCGATTTTTGATAGATGAAAAAACAAATGACAACACAGCCAGCGTCCTAAAAAAGCAAAGAAAAAAACTTGAATTGACATTAGGTACGAAAAATAAACTCTATGTTTAAGATTAAAAAATCAAAT
>QDHC01003541.1:85114-100385 GCA_013186455.1 Papilio dardanus tibullus | reverse complement strand
CACGACTCAAATAAGCTGTTATTTCAGTATCAACAAATTCAAAGCTTATAAATTTGTTTGATATCGTAATATGATTAAAAGAAAATATCCTATTCAAATGATGGAAACATTTTGTTTGAAGAAAAGCCTTCACTTTACGGATTAATAACCACTGAACATAAAAATCAATTAGAATTTGCCATAGTAAAGTCATTTACAATTTATTGTGAAAATGTATTTCTCCAAATTAATGATCGAAGTCCACTGCAGGCTCGTGATTAATTCAACTCTCGATAACTAATTAACTGCTGCGTACTGTCGCCGACACATACCGACGTCGCCCACGCCGACAGCTGACAGCTGACAAGCGACAGGTGACATGTGATAGGTGACACTTGGCCGTGTAATTGCGATCGTTTTACGTTAACAAGAACTAATTAACGGCGCGTGGCTCAGAGTGGCTTTATGACAGGAAGTCCCTCACGTCATTTGCATGACCCGAACTGAAATGCAGTGTTTGCAATCAGCCAATAACAAAAACGAACTAGTCACATACTGAGAATGGGAGAATAATACACGAGATTAGATTATGAAAATATAATATAAATTACTTTGGTTGTTTCTGTAACTTGCATCGGTAAATTTGCAGTAAAAACCGAGCTTACCGTGATGCCGATCGCAGCACAGGCAGGAGTCGTAAGTGTAAGCGCAGATGGCGGGCACATTAACGCGGTCGCATGACATTTCATTCCCTCGTGACGTTTAATTTCCAGCCAGAAATGAAATTTCAGGTCACAGTCTGCCTTTGTCTGTCTGTCTGTCTGTCTGTGTAACTGTTGATGGTGACATTCTTGTTTGCTCAAAATGTTTCGTCTTCATAATTTGAATGATGCTTTAATAGTTTTAAATATGGATATTTAATGCATTTTTATGGTTTATATAGCCATCGGTAAATACGAAATATTTAAGATTAGAAATAAGATATCTTTATCTATACTTTAATATTATAAAGAGAGAAACTTTGTATTTTTGACTTTTTATATTTTTGTTTGTATTGAAATAACTCAAGAACTACTGGGCCGATTTCAAAAATTCTCCTTCATAGAAAGCTACATTATCCCTGGGTAACATAGGCTATATTGTTTAATTCCACGCGGACAAAGTCGCGAACAACAGCTAGTTTCTTATAAATAGGTTGTATAATTTATTGTTCTTATTGACGCTTTGTAATTATAAATAATCTTTGAAGTTCTACTTACTGTACTACTTGATGTAATGAGGGGTCTCTTTGTGGAACTCAACTCAACTTGTAATATGCGTCCCCGCGCCGCCGCCGCGACAGCCCCGCGTTTGATTAAAGACCTTAGCATTCGACAGCCTGTCATTACGCATTAAAGTTCAGACAACTTTATTGCTAGAGCTTAAAAGTAAAGTTAGAAGTTACTTGTGAGAATAATTTAAAGACCGACAATAAGTAAAGGGCAAAGGATATGTTGTGTATGTTACGTAACAAAATCCCTTTTATATTAAACTAGCTGTTGTTCATAACTTCGTCCGCGGAGAATTAAAAAATATAGCCTATGTTATTCGAGGGTAATGTAGCTTTCCAAGGGTAAAAGGTTTTTTTTATATCGGCCTAGTAGTTCTTGAGTTATTTCAATACATAAAAAACATAAAAAAACAAAGATTTCCTTTTTATAATATTAGTATAGAAGTATCAGCCCTCAAACGACCAGTTGTAAATGCCGTACATCGTAGCCGGCATGCTGCGTACGCAACGTGCCTGAGCAAGGAGTATTTCCAAAAGACGAACAGCGTAATACTTGGTCTATCGCGTCACGTTGCAACTACAAATAAAATTTTCACATACGCAAATTCAAAATTGGATTGTCGACGCGCGGTATGAATAAAAATGGAATTTTGCTCTCTGATAGTCTACACAGTTGACTTGTGTATTTACTCATAGAACTTGTAAAGTAAAGTCTTTTTTTTATATTACAAAGTGACAAACGAGCAAGCGGCCACCTGGACTCACTGAAATAGCGAAGCGACCGCTGCCCATAGACATCTGCAATTGCAGATGCGTTGCCTACTCTTAATCTTCGGAGGAGGTGACGCACAGCAAGAGGATAATTCCTCTCCCTATGCGTCCCCTCCCCCGGATAGGAAGAGAAAATGGATCAAAATTAGGCCTTTTGTGACATATCCAGTTGTGTTGTGTAATTTTGCGCGTATCTTCTATAGATTCAGTCATTTTCCACTTATAAGTTTCTAAAATTAATCATCAGTCAAATAACATTGCACGATTTTTATTCCGGTATCTTTATTGTACATTAAGTAAAATCGTATGAATAAATCTACCACAATAACCTATGGTATTGTGAATGCGCTTCGCAGACAATAATTACGTACATAAAACAATCATGTGATAGATTGTTAACGGAAAAATAATTGCTCCGGGCGTTAATACTGTGCAGTGCAGTTGATTATTGCTATTATACAAACGGGTACCGTGCAACGCGCTGTGCCCGCTCATGTATTATTCATAGTACTACGTCACATGTGCTTTTTAATTTGACGTATTTTTCTCTTTGGAATTTCACTATCGTTGATTATGATGGGTTTCTAAGTATAACACTGTAGACATTTTTATTATTTGAGATCATATCAGTTATGTTCAAATATTTATATGATTTATAATCTAAAATAAGGAGAAGGCTCTGCCTCCTGGAACACAGGCTCTCGCCTACCCCAGGAGGCAGAGCCATAACATTTATGGATAAATGTTTTGGGTCAATAAAGATATTTTTATATTTGTGTTAGTGAATTTGTTATATATTTTGTTTGTTATTAAGAGAACAAACAAATTACTTTTGATGGCACAATGACATTTCTCCTAGATATAAAAGAAGGAGATAAAGGTATATCTATAAACATTTTACGAGTCAACAATTTGTCCGTGCGGCTAATCTTTTGTAAATAATATATAAAGCAAGCTATCAAATGTTTACGAGTGGTATCAGATTCTATTTCCGACATTGCTCCGGGAACATTATATTTCATATCCAATTTGCTGACCGAATACTGTTTCTGTGGAACTTCCGATTACTCTTGAAATTCATTACCGTTGTCGATGATTGATATCTGGTTTTTGTTTTTGATTAGATTTATATTAAATATCTGAACTTGCTCATGGTTTTGTTGGACCGCGGCTTTCTCACCTAGTAACGTTAACTTCGATTTCTATTCAGACCTCTAATTAAAATTGAAATTACCAAAATATTATTTTTTTCTGTATTTCTAATAAATAATTTGATTAGCAAATAGGATTGTCAAAGCGAGATTAATCCTCACTTCATTCTATTTATCTTTCAAATTGAAAAATAACCAATTTCGTGGAATCCGAGCAATCACACGATCGCCACGATTTGGTTGTTTATTTATTTACTTTTATTCTGAGTATTAAATAACGTACATATTTATAAATAAAAGCTTATTTTTCGAAGCCTAATTAGTCTTGGTTACATTGTCGTTTGGTAAAATAACAACTTACCAAATAGTAAACATAAATATCAGGCTTAGTCATCCGCGAAAACAATGCGATGTCATGACATGCCTCATTATAAGTAATTGCTTCGGAAAAAGTAGTCAACCAAAAATACAGCTCCATATAAATATACAAAATATTGAATATAATATTGGTAACATTTATCTTTCCAATGAAGACATTGTTTGAACAAAATATCAAGATTTCAGTCTGGTTACTTCGTTCTGTTTATTTGAATGTAATTTTCTTCGTCAACAGTTGCACAATTTTCTGCAATGCGAAATAAATGAAAGGGGAACGTGATCGCGTGATCGAGACTTATTATAAAGCTAAAGTCTTTCTTCCGCGGCCGCGTCACGTGACACGCGAGACTTCGCTAATACAAATAAAAGTTCCTTTCAATTTATTTATCCAACAATCAGAAACACTTAAATACTTAAAATATCCATGCCACGGCCACAGAATCTAATCTAATTACTTTTTATTATTGTTCCTGTCTTTTAAAAAAAAAGCGAAGCGACCTGTGCCCATAGACATCTGCAATTGCCGATGCGTTGCGTACAAAAGAATTATACCTTTTACTATATGACCCTTCCCCCTCCCTAAAATTAGGCCTCCGGCACCACACTCCTCAAACGAATCACGGAATAGCTTCCATTTGACGCGTGTCTTCTGCGTGGTCGTGGTATTTCACCGGGCGAGCCGGACAATTCGTGCGATGAAGTTAAAGCGGGCTCTACTACTGTTAAACTTTAGACTTTACATCAGCTTTAATACGAGTATAATATGTTCTATCAAGTTCAACCCTCTCGTGGTATGAATTTGAGGTTATACTTCATCCGCGTGCTCAGCAGACGTCGGGCACGTAGCAAGCTGTTGACGCGTGTATTACATTATGCAGACGTGACTTCATATTTAACGTTACGACCTTTTTCGTATTCCACCCAGTGTGAACATCACACCATACTGTTATTTAAAATATAAATAGTATGATAATGCTAAGTTAGTTACCAATATGTTACAATTTGTATCTTTTTTTTAAGAGTAGGAGGACAACGAGCGACGGGAACACCGAGGTGGTCAACGACGGCCATGGACATTCACAACAGTAGAGGAAGTGCACATGCGGTGCCTTTTAAATAGAGATAGGCTCGCTTCTAGAAGGACAATAAGTCGTACTGGTACGTACATATCTTTTACATTTTAAGATTAGTATTTAGAAATCTCAGCTTTTGATATTTAGATGATAGCTAAAATATCTACCGTGTAGCGACAATTACTTTGAGTTCCGAGTTCCGTTCGAGTCCGGAGCGATGCACGGTGCACGGTACAGGGAGCAGGGTGCACGGAACACAGAGTACGGGGCAAAGGGGCAGTGGCTGGCGGAAACAGGCCGGGAAAGCGTTTAACTCGCTTCCTTTTCAGCTTTACTTTGAAAGCCATATTTCTAGCTGTTCCGAAAATTATTATACGCATTTAATAGAAGCAAATAATTGGCTTATCTATCTTATATGAAACACTATGTATTAACAAAATCATTTTACTTGCTTTTTTATTGATTACCTAACTTTTATTCGCTACTTCGTAAGCGCGGAAGTTAAAAATATAGCCTATGTTACTCGGGGATAACGTAGCTTTCTAACGGTGAAAGATTTTTTGAAATCGGTCCGACACTTTTTGAGTTATTTCAAAACATACAAAAATACAAAGTTTCTCTCTTATAACTTCAAGTGTACACAACGAAGTGGAAACTCAATTGGATTGTTTTATAAGTAGAGAAGAGCTTCTTATATAAAAAAATAAAGTAAATAGTGTGATCGGTGTCAGATTAGCGAGTGCGAGTGCGCGCTCAATGCCAGCTCGACGGACTGCACTTAGCTTATTGAATTGTAAAGCAACCTCTCTTCTACTGCTGAGTGGAAAATATGCAAGTAAACATTTTATATTTTATCAATTGTTGTTAAAAAACGGGATTCTTAGCACGATTTTGCTGTTTGAGCTCCAGATATTACGGCACAGTTGCATGCACCTTACGAACAATATGTTGGTAAAAATCACGAAAGTGTAAAGTTATATGTTTTAAAAAATGTTTAGAGCATCTAAAGAGTAAGTTAGTATTCAATAATCAACAAGCTTTCAGTAGAGAATTATTTATTATATCTATTTTCGTTCAGTTTGATATTATTTAAGACAATATACATTGTCAGGTGACACTGTAACAAGTAACATAAAGGTATGTTGGACAAAGAAAATGTTAAAATGCGACGAAGAAAATTTATGTTGCGAAGGGACGGCCGTTCCGTGGAAAACACGCTCGTAAATTCTATTCGGCCGTTCAACTATTACCGAAACAGAATTTATAGCAATTTAAATATGGCTGTATAACATTTTGAACATTTAACTTATCCTTTAGAATCTGATATTGATTAATTGAATAGAGCATGTGTTAAGGTATTTAATAACATTATTGTATGTATAACATACTAGCTGTTGTGTGCGACTTCGTCCGTATGCAATTAAATAATATAGCCTATGTTACTCGGGGATAATGTAGCTTTCTAATAGTGAAAGAATTTTTCAAATCGGACCAGTAGTTCTTGAGTTATTTCAATACAACAAGAATACAAAAAATCAAAAATACAAAGTTTCTCTCCTTATAATATTAGTACAGAATACAAATCTAGAGTTTGCGCAACAAATATTTATCAGATGAATTGCTTTTTAGGTTAAAAAATCTCTGTAATACATATTTCATTTCATATTTTGCAATCACATTTCCAATATTTTTCACAGATTATAAATCAATATGTACTACATTATACGATTATATCGGTGTGAGTATATTTTTGGGCGACAGGGTGCCGCAGTAAATCTGTGCGCGCCGGATCTCATCTAGAGATATCGTGAAACGCCACCTCCGCCCCCTGGCGGCGTTTACCTCTACTACACCTACTTAAGATGCTGCTAAGCTCTTTAACTATCATATTTATACTATCTTTTTTTACGTAGATACTTTAGAATTTGTTACCCTTTTTTAAAAAAAGAAAGTCAGGAAATGCATTTACGCAACCCTACGCCGGGCTGTGCAATGGCGTAAGGAATGTGGGACTCGCCGGCCACAAAAAGTGACAGGAATACCCACTAAAACCTGACGGTCCTCAAACGTATTACGGCACTGTCGTAGGCACTGTTTTTCGTCCGTGACAGAATTTGTTACCCAACCTAAATGTAGGCGGGGTTTGATAAGTCACGTGCTTGTCACGTGTAAGATATCGAACGTCATTGTCAGTTCCATACATTTTTCATGTTCGCTATCGAATCGCTTTGTAGCAAATGTACTTTGGGTAATCTCCAGATTATAGATTCGTAGTTTCATTTTGTAAAGTGAAACTACTTTTAACTAAAACTAAACTAACTAGGGTGACACAATGACCTTAAGTGGGAATTGGCCTTAAACAATAAAGGAGTTTGGAAAAAGCCTGATAAAATGTTATTTTTAAAAATAAGTATTATTTCAATACAAATGGGAAGTACTACAGTTTTATGATCTTGTTAAAATATCTTCTAAATCCCACGCGATCTCAAGAGGGGCATTACAGGAATATTAAGAACCGTTGCGGAGCGAACATGTTTCAAAGGAAATGTGAATTGTAAAAGCTTAACAATACGGATATTCCCCGCGGAAATAAATACATAAACAGATAAGTCTTTCACGAGAAACACGAGTAAGGGAAAAACTCTATCGCCTTTTTAAACAAAACGACGGAAACAGATACAAAAATATTTATCCACTTTAAAGATTCTGACTAAATACGATATGTCTTTGGATCGGGAGAAAGAAGTAAAGTTAACACTTTCAGTCTTAACTGTGCATAATTTTAAGTGTCATTTAAACTGTATAGTTCGCAATATCGCCCGCACGCGGTGTAACTGTATGGGGGGTTATTCTAAGTACATGCACTACAAAGCGATTCGATAGCGAATATCAAAAGTGTATCGAACTACAATGACGTTGGATATCACACGTAACAAGCATATGACTTATCGAATGTCATTGCCAGTTTCATACAGTTTTGCCGATTGCATCAGCGATATTGCCGATCGAAAAATACTTTGACTAGTCTCCCAACTGGGAGGATAAGTAAACTAAGTAGAAAGTGTGAAGTGGCAGTATCCTAGTCCACAGGGTATTCTATAACAAAGCGATATATCAACTATATCGTAATTTATGCTCGATCAATTAGCGTTAATCTCATAACGCTGCCCGTTTCCCGCCTTTCTATCGATGAATATTCATGCAGCTTTTTCATTTACGATCAAATCCCTACCATTAGCGCACTCAATAAAATGTATTTAAAAGACTTACGATCGGTGCAGACACATTGCTAAACACCTTCACTAAATCGACTCATAATCAACTTGTTAATGTACTTTGATAGAATAACAACCATCTAGTTCATTAACTAACTAAGTAAGTAAATTCGTCTGTCATTTAAGAATTCCATGTCAATTAGGAGGTCCTCGTATTCGGCTGAGCGAGCAGTGAGAGCGCGAGGTCGGCCCGAAGGTGGACAGATTCCTCGACGCTGGAGCTCCGCCGCGTCGGTGCCTTCAGATAATTATTTCACAAACAACATTTTAATTATCTCCTTTGACTCGAGTAAGCGCCGTGACGTCACCCTTTGTCAAAGCTACATAATAACTTAATTAGCCGTAACATAATAAAACATAAAAGCTATGTATTTTTTGGGTCTGAAACAATATTTAAGTCTTTCATCCAACTTTAATTACAAATAAAACACAAGGGCTTCGTTTCTTCTGCACGTAGAATTATCTGTAAATGTCATATTAAAATAGCATAAAATGTTATTAGCTTATAGCAAGTAAGCTACGTAAAGCTGGGCTTACAGGCGCGTAACAACTCACGGTCGGCTGCACTAACAGCGCAATGTAGACCGCAGTGAGAGCCCTGCACTCGCGCCTCGCGCTAGCGCAACCAGAAAACATTACATATTAAATATTAGATTTCTCATAACCCACGACGAATAATGTCACGAAATACTAACTATATATTACCAAATATAATAAATAAGTATTTTTAATATGGTCTTTTACCGGGTACTTAATATACGTTGCTAAATCGACGATCGCCCTTTAGAAATTCAGGTACAAATATTTACATATCAAAGAAGCAAAGATAAATTTAAAACTCAAGTATCAGTGTTATTAAGTGAATCATTGAATTATTATCAACAGCGATAGGGTATAAACGTACTCATAATATTATTTTTTCTATTACGTTACCTAGATGTGAGGGATTAGGTCAGGCCGGCATGCGGCAGCTCGCAGCCAAGCAGAACAAACGTTTGCTTAAGAGAGTAGCTCTCCTGTGCGCAGGCCGTAAGCCTCTTCAGCCCACAGTCGCGTTTATATCCCACCAGGATTTACTTATAATATGACTTACATTATTCTACTGATAGTGCATTAAAATTATATGTTAGTTTAAACAATAAGAACACGATGTGGGAAGTTTTGTTTAATTTTAATATCGAATTTCACTTGTTATTAGGTTAGCATCAATAAGGTTAGTTAATTTATATTATTTCATGTCCAATTCGGAAACTATATTTGTAATAAAAACAGTCACTTTACAGAATGTAACCTCACACAAAGCTATGTCACATTCAAAGTGTCGGGTTAACGTCTTCGGTCACAAACAGTCCGAAATGTGCCCAACTTGTTGAATATTACAGCAAAGCAATTGTATAAGTTTTCTCTAGTTCTATGTAAGAATGAACGACAAAAAAAATAATTAATCTGTCAACAAGTTAACATGACTTGAACATGAATAATACAGGACATTTAATTAAAGCTACGTATGTGACAAGGTGACAAGACGCCATTTATTTGTCACAGACGTCGCGGCGAGGCGGCCGAGTAATGCCGAGAGATAGCGTTTCCGACAGACCCTGTATATGACTTGTATGCCGACCACAATTAGTTCCGTAGATTTCAGGACTTGATTTTAATAGGACTTTGCCTTGTAATTTAAACTTGCAGGCCACTTAACAGCACATAGAAAACAGAAATGTAATTGTAAAATTAAGATGTGTATATGTCCGCGTGTATATAGTGAATCAATAATTTATGAGACTCATTTGGCACAAATTTCGCGATCTCCCCTCCTCCATGAGTTATTAGTAGCACAGTACTCGTATGTAACTTGTGGAGCTCAAAGTGGAACTGTTAAATTATTCGAGCGCCGACTTCAAGCGTATTACAACTTTCGCTCTTATATTTTAAACGTCTCGAGTGTACATTAGCGATAACTCATATACGTATTATAAAATCATGTTTTCAACGCTCCTTAGACGATTGCTCGTTTCTGTAAATTATACATTTTCTGGAGTAATCCGCTGCGTGAGATAGAGTACATGAATAATTAAACAAGTCAGAGATATGTGAAGATTCATCCGTCTGAAAATAATGAAAGCTTAGTTTTAATTTGACACAAAATGTTTTAGAATATATTCTTATTTCTCTACTAGATAGATAGCTGTGCAGTTTATAAACATTGTGGTATTCATTTGTAGAAATGTTTACAGTTTTTAAGAGTATTTTTTAGCTTGGCAGCTCGCTTTCATTTTGTCCGCAATGCATACGAAAACATCTCTAAAAGATGACCAAATGTTTTTATTTCAAGATTGTATGTGCCAACGTTTCTATGCGCTTTCATTTTATTCGACAATGCATACGGTTTATTTTAAATAAGACTTACCTTGACAAAAGTCCCAGTTGAATGAAAGGCACGGACAAAAACCCGTTTTTATACATTTTTACAGATTAAAATTGCTTTCACGCCTTTGTAAATTTATTTAAAAATCCCATATTTGTATTATTTAAGTATGTATTTCAGCAAGCAATAACGTAAGTACTTCGACCCTCGATACATGCCCTTTGTTAATATTGGTTGTGTATCAAATTTTGTGGAAGCAATCAAGGGGGATGTAGCCGAGGCCAGCGTCGATGTCGGAATTATGACGGTGAGAGTGATTGGTCGCGTCGGCGGGCCGGCGGGTCACGTGTCATGCCGGTTTGGTTTTTTTTTCATTTTCAATGTTCATCCCTTGATTAACTTATATTTTTGGGGCGACAATATGTATCCCACAACCATATAAAGGTACACGTTGATATGCATATTGCGTGTGTGTTCTTTTTATATTTTAAGTTTAATAAACTGAAACATCATAGTTTTTTAACGTTAAAATCTAACCACATTTATTTTATGTAATGTTTCTGACGTAACGTCATGGCGTATAAAAATTAAGTGTTAAAATAAAAATGTAATTCTCCAAGCTGGTGCAGCGCCGAGTGCAGCGTCGATTGCCGAGGAGTTAGAACCGGAACTAATGTCTCTGGTCTCAGGTTGCGCATGGACTCCAGTTCCCAGTTCTTGGTACCGGGTTCCCGCTTCTCAGTCCAATGAAAATATTCACTTCGTTAAGTTTGAGATACTTTGTTGAAACTAAAACTGTTACAAAACAATTAAAATAATAGTAAACAATGTGCACATACCTAAAGATTCACAGAAATAATCAAAATTGTCGGCTTCAGATCGGTTAGAAACACTTAGGGGCCTCTAAACATATTGATTTAAAAAAATAAATTGGCTCTTGCTCTATAGCTCTATAAACGTGGCAGAAGTCCGTGTAAAGGCTTAAAAGTATATACGGCAGTAAACAAAGGTGCCTCGTGCCGTAATAAAATATCTGTAAGTTGTCTCGGTGTCGTAGTGCCTGGTGTCGCGGTGTCGAGGTGTCTCGGCGTCGCAGGATTAGATCCGGTACCTCGGAGATTTATAACGCTGTGTTGCCGGGAGAAAAATATCACGGTTGCCTCGGTTGCCCTTTGACACCAGTGTAATAAGATTCCTTATAAGGCTAATAAATAAAATAATTTTATAGTTAGTTTCAACCTTTCAGACGTACACACCAATTTGAACTGCACAATCAAACTGTACAGTTCTCAGTTATGTTTATACACGTCAGTTACAAGTTAGAACTTCTTTATCCTTTAAGATGAACATTCTCTAACCAAGTTGAGTAAATTCCTTAATCTATTGAAATTATTATGAACATTTTAAATATTTAATAATGCTTTAAAGATATTTTAATAGAGTTTTGTTTATCCACGGTATAAACAACCACTTTGAGTACTTGTAATATTTGACCCGGCTTCGCACGGGTGCAAATCGGTATAATGCTGATGACATATACATCGCGTATACGAGTATATATACCATCGCGGACTTTTTTGTACACCTTTGTAAGTTGTACAATACTGTAGTACATTATTTTATCGGGTTCAGGCAGCGTTTGCAATGTAAGCGCTAAAAATGTGTTAATTTACGACATCATATTAAAAACCTCTAAATGATCAGTGTTACTCTACTATATTGTGAATGTATTATACATGAAAACCTTCCTCATGAATCACTCTATCTAATAAAACCGTTACGTAGTTTTAAAGATTCAAGCAAATATAGGGACAATCATAAAAAAGCGTTATTGTTTTATAATGTGTAAGGATAAGCATAAGGATGATGTAATAAATAAAGCGTTGGCAGTCAGGACATGAAATGAATCATGTTAACGAGCCTGCTAAGGTTAAGCGGCAGATAAATGACCTCCGGAGGCTTCGCCGCGCGCTCGCCTGATAGTCGCTGATAACAACGCTACTTAGCTTCCACATTAACACGGCTGTAATCATCGAACACGAGTTACAATAAATCACTTATAATAAGTGCAGGAGGAGGGGAGGCTTAGGAATAGGTATTAACCTCTTGCTGATTAAGGTAGGCAATGCATCTGCAATTGGAAACGTCTATGGCCAGTTTCTCGTTTGCCACTTTGTATAAAAAAATACAAATACACGGAAACAAATACATGTAAAATATAAGAAAAGATAAAAAGTCTGCAGCGTTTAATTCCTCTCGCTTAGTTATCTGTTATCTGAGCTCCTGGAATATTTTCCTGCACCGTACCGCAGTCAAAGGGATTCTTGGTAAACGAATAGCAAACTCCGTGCGTGGTTCGCGAAGGCACGCCGCGAAGCTAGCCACAGGCACTGGCTGTTCCAACATTGCACCGGAGATAAACTGGCGTGTGCGAACTTTACACGGCAAGTCTTTTCTTACCTAATTTAGGAGTGGTTTTATAAGGTAAGTGAAAATATAATTTACGACAATTTAATAGTTAACCTACTACTGTTATTAAGCCGGCTACATCGTTTAGTTTTTTATCTGTGCAGTTAAAACTGAAGTACACACGTCAATTTGAATTGCACAGCTAAACTGTACGATTCTCAGTTTTGCCTACACACGTCAGTTTTAACTGCGCAGTTGACATGTACAATTAAAACTGTGTGTCTTTAGCCGGGTGTAAGAATATACAAGTTTTGCGGCAGTTTTCGTATCAATTCGCTATTTAGGTTAATAGAAATACTGAATGTAACCAGTAACAGAGCAATGAATAAAATATATCGCCGTTTTATTTATTTGCCTTGTATTTTACGGCTCCGAAACACAAAGCGATTATCTGCCGTCAAATACCGAAGCCGTGTTTTATGTGCACATTGAAATATGTTCATGTCCTCGTACATTTATTTCGTGCTTTGTTCCACAAAAAATGTAATATCTTGACTATATAAATATGTATGTATAGTTAGGAAAACGATTATGAGAATATCAAGGAATATTTAAGTCGTTATAAATTGCAGTTACCAATTTCAGTTTTGTATCGTGCATCCGGGTGCATCCGCCTCGTCGCCTCCAATTAGAAGACAGCATACAACGATGTTCCTATTTCATATTGATATTTGTGAAGTTTCGAATCGAAAATTGTTTCCACTTTTGACGAAATAAGGTCGGATAAAAATATGCAATTTACACGAAAACGAAACTAGAGACAAAAATAATTGTATACTCTTCTATGCTTTTCATAGTATACGATAATATGCTTTCGCATCCAAATATTGCTAACACACAACACACCATTTGTGTACTGCATTTTAAAGTAAATATAAAAACATTTGTGCAATAAAGAAATGCTATCTGAATACCGCACGAGACGTGTGAAGCGAGAAAATGTGTTAAATGCATGTTGCATTGTTTTATCTAGAGGGACGAGACACAGCGCCCGTTTACACAATTAAACTAAATTGAAGAGAGACGGGAATTCGCGCAGCTTTTAGTGTGGCGACTATATTTCAAAGTGGGGAATGTTAAGACGTGCAGCGAGACTTGCCATAGTGTCCAAACTTTATAGTGGCTCTCAATGTTAGAAGATACAGCATGGAACGATTTCCTCCAACAATGAGTCCTGTCCTGTCCTCACCTATTCCTGCGATGAAGCTAATCCCGAGCCCGGATAAAGCTTGAATCTTACAATACGTGCTGCATCCAGTACATCTCTGTGCGGACACTTAAATGGATCTCAGACGATATACAACGTTTATAAATGTTACACATAAATGTGTTTAAGTGGTTCCTTAAGTAACTATTAAGAAATTAAAATCGTGCATTGTACAAAAGCACGGCATATTATAGGTCACGTAAGCGAGTAATCTACGCTAGGCATGCCTAGGCCATATCTTGCATTATTCTATAGACGATTTAAGAGAGGCAAAATGTTTTTTTTATCAATTGTGTATCTATCACCATTAATATACCAATAATTTAATAATTTGAGAAATAATGATAATTCGTAATTTATGATTGTTTTTGTTGTTCAAATATCAATTATGATGAATTAAATAAGTGATTAAACAACAGTAGTAATGAAATTAAAACAGTTGTGTTAATCTGTGCTCGGAGCAGCCGACAGTCCGCGGGGGAATTTTAATAGAACTGCGCTTTTATGTTGAAATAGTCTTTGACGTATACTGCGAATACATAATTTTAATTTAGTTTAATAAAGTTTAATAAAGTTCCTTACATTTTTACAACCTGACTAAAATGTAAATAACATAGATAACTAATAACAATAAATACTTAGAAATATATTTATTTATAAAGTAGCAAGTAACTCTTTCTTCTTTCATCATAAATTAAAACAGGGAGTTAATTAATTTCAAAGTATTCAGTGAGCTTCAAACAACAAAGCATTCAATACAAAAGTTAATTATACAAATAAAGTTCACAATGAAAATGAAAGTCGAAACAAATGAAGACAATTTAACTGCGGGCATTACGCGAAGCAAAGGTAACTTTGTAAATGAAGACCGCAATTTAACTTGGAGAAGTAGTCGACTGATTGAAAAAGTTTCTCCGGGTAACATCTAGAGGCCGCTGCTGTACTTAATCAAACAAGATCAATGTATAAGAATACTGACGCCCCGAACCAGGCCCCGCTCCGGGCCAGGGCGGGCCAGGGCGGGCCGTCACGCGCCTAAGTATTGAGAATTACAATCGATCACAACACTTTCTTCAAACTCACCCACGAATATTAAGATAAAAGTTATTGTTCTTAAAGAAGTCATGAAGTTAGGCATTATTTATCCACTTTACAGAGGTTACAAGTCCGTTAGAATAATTTACTAAAATTTGGATAAAATCACGTATTTGTAATAATAAAAAGATTGGCCGTTTGATTTCGAGGTGGGCTTTGTAAGGAGTGAACTTGGATGGAATTAGGCGTTTCGTTCACATCTCCCCGGCCGGCCCATGTTTTTTTTTTTTTTTTTTTT